>JAPFSE010000245.1:0-16915 GCA_030777785.1 Beauveria caledonica | reverse complement strand
GGGCTGCGCACGCGCGGGCGGCCGGGCTCGCCGCGCCGGTTGACGCCGGGTTCGGGCTTTTTGGTCTTGAAGACAACGACAACGTCGAGGGGCGCGCCGGCGCGCACGCAGCGCTGGAGCAGCGCGGGGTCGTCGCGGCAGATGGCCCAGAGCATGGCGCGCTGGTTGCGCTCAAAGGGGCCGAGGAGGAGCGGCGCACCGTGGAGGTGAAGGCGGCGGCACGTTGCGTAGAGCCTGGCCTCATCGCCCATAGAAAGGTACGAGGTGATGTTTTCAAAAACTTCGACGGGTATGGTCTCGATGGTACCGAAGCACATTGTTCCTCGTCCCGATTGGGGAAAGGGGGTCTTAGATCTGGTGAGAGGAGATGAACTCGCGAGAGAGAGTATTGATGAGGCAAGGGTAAAGTATGTAAAGCAACACTTGAGATGGACTGACACTTTGCCGTCCAATATCAGTCTCACCGCGGAAGAACCCCAGCCTTAAATACAAGACGCCCGGGAATGGAGAAGGAAGCACGTCCACGCAATGACCGGTTTACTTCCAGAAGCAAGTCTCATCAGAACGTCGGTCAAGCCCACTCCAATCACGAGCTCAAAGAAGAATTCCTCATCATCCCAAACATGCAGGACGTAGAGGCCCGCCACCCCCATCGCGACGGCTTTCTTTGCATCCTGTCTCATGGCTTATGTGATGCATTCGTTTCGGCTCATTCATCTTGGCCCGCCGGACATGTGCGGAGGTAAAAGGGGATCCTCGCGCCACCAGGCTTTTCAACAAGGTCACTCCAATGACCTGCATTTGCATCCTGCATGGCAACGCCAGCAGACGGCGTCTCCTATTCGACGGCGAGACGACCCAAGTCGTCCGAGGAAACAATTGCTTTTCATTCTTCTTCACTTTCCGTCCCATGTTTCCATTGCACGTCAAAAGACTGCGAGACAAGTGTTTTGCCTGTTTCGTAAAAGTAGATGCTGTGTGGATGGTTGCTCGCGGGAGCCAGCGTGAGCGGGCGGCAGGTGTGACAACAAATCCGGGGTCTTACTCATTCGGGCGTTGTACAGTCTTGATTCTAGACAGTTAAAGAGGGGGGGAAGCCAAAGGAGAGCAAAGCAAAAGACGGCAAAGCAAAAGTGTCATGAGTCTGCCGTAATGGCTCCAATTAGTGCATGCGGCAGAGATATGCCACCCGCGCCCACTGTCAGGTAGGGATTCTCAAGCTTCAAGACCAAACAACTCAGTCACAGAGTTGGCCTGCATTTCCACTCACCGCAATTTCTCATTGTCTTCCTGATCGGCAGAAGCGCAGCGCCGCAAATTCACAGCCAGCCGCGTCCCTCCAGCATCGTCCGGGCGAGCGATCGGGCTGGGAGCGTGCTCGCTATGCGAGACGGGTGGCTGCATGGTCTCGACTTGTTTGGGTCGTCACGGAGCAAGGGCGGCGCGATGTTTGCGATACTGCGTCTTGTCGATGGCAAGTTGGTTGGTCGGTGGTGGCGTTGTGCTAAGCTGCGGTCGCTTGCTAACAAACTTGACCGGTTTCAGTCACATCGAACGGCCGGGGATCTTATGCCTCATTTGCTTATGAAATGCCGCATCAAGGTGAAGCAGGCAGGGGTGAGATCTGATCCGGCCGGCTGGTCAGAGAGGGGACTAGTCGTTCATCACAATCTCGTACGATTTATCTGCCTGTCGCTGCGTGGCTGACCGCCTTGCCGCCCCCCCGGGGTTTGGCGCACTATGCAATCTCGTTGGATGGAAGATCGGGTAAACATGGGCCGTCAGACAAGAGGGCGACTGAGATGCATCACATCAAGCTTTGCTACCGAGTCGTCTTTCTGTAACGGATGTACGGCTGCTGCGACACACCTTGGCGCTGTGGCTTCGATTCGTACGCAACCCCCCTGCTTACCTCGCTCCCACCACTCCGTGACCGCCATCTATCTGTCTGGTGGATAATAAACGTTCATTGGTTGTGCTGTGACATGATGCCGCCGTGCATTGGCCTGTCTTGGTCCTTGGTCAGCCCCCCGTAGTTCATCGGGCCACTTGCAGCCGGTGTGCAAGCGCCAAGCAGAGCCCGGCATAGGTACGCACGAGCTATGTACAAATGAGAGATGATTTCAGCATTCGCAAACGAGAGATGATTTCAACATTCGTCTCAGTACTCCGTACATTGACAGATAACGAGTGTTGGACGAAGTTGAGCCAATGATGGCTGGCTAGCTATGTGTTGGCAAGCACGCCCGCCACAGGCTGACTCAGCCGGGGACTGCTCATTGCCACCTCCGCATAACTAGCTTCTTCTCCTTCTTTCCTTGGTATCATCACATCCATCCAGGTGCTTTCACTTTGCTGATTGCTCGTGTCCTTGCCCGGCTCGTTATGCCCTCGCCTCCCCTTTGATTCTCGACACCGCGCGCAAAATGTGCCCGACTTCCAGCTCATATTGGGAGATGACGGTCTGTTGGCAACAGGGAGTTATTGATTCTGGGCGTCAATTGACGTGGATAATGTCGATATTCTTGCTTGCTTCAGCTTGAAGCCGGTCTGAAGAAAGATGGGGCGAGTTAAACCAATCGGCGGCCGTGGTGCCTAGGCTCCACATCTGCCGCGCGAAGTGCCACTGCGTGCCTCAGGCACCCGATTTCAGGCACGCGATTTTCTCGCTCCCTCATTCAATATGGTCGAATCGTGGGGGGGAAAAAACGAAAGACCAATTTGGAGTGCCTGTTATAGTTACGGCAAGCGTCAAGTCCAAGCGTAATCAAGAGATTTGTTTGCCATCTGACTCGCTGGTTCCTGGCCTATCCGCCCAGCTTTGATTCACGCTCTTTACAGAAGGATACTTAATTGGTAAGCTACATAGACATCTGCCGACGATCAAGCTATGGGTCGCTATCTAGCACAACAGTGGTGATTGTGAGTTACTTCGCGTATCTCTTAGTAAGTCGAGATCTCATTCAAACATTAGAGATAAGAAAGAAATCGGGAAAAGGAGCCAATCAGAGACAACAGAAATTAACTATACAGAGAACATGTGAAAAGGAGAAGATTTTCTATTTAATACTAGTTGAGATTAGAAGAGAATTAAAAAGTCTAAAAATAATAAGACTAAGCTTAAAATAAGTTTATATATTCCCTAGGGGCTATTAGATGTTAGTTAACAATTGTCGTTCTTGAACCCTCTACCAGCTCGAAAGGTACTCAGGTGTCTCCCTTGTGGATGGCTTCTTTCCTCTTCCCAACGCGCCAAGCTAGAGCCTCTCTCCAGTCTATCGGATCGATAGCAATGGGTATCCTATTTCGCGGACGGCCTCTTTCCGGAAGCCCTTGCATTGATTAGCTGTTCCGAAACTGGAAGTAATGCCAAATGCCATTCGTTCAGAGCACATCGTCGGTTACAGCCTCTTCATCTCTCAGCAGTGAGAGAGACCCATCCCGGAGAGAGCCAGCGAGGATTGCGCAGGCGGTGCGGGCTGTGTCATAGTGAAGACCACTGTTATCGAAAGCGGGGGAAGGAATTGGGATATTCGCTGGCAAACGCGAACCCCGGGTGGGGGAAGACGGGGTTTGATTGCTATCGGTGAAGATGTAGCAGCTCTTGATTCCAAAGATGCGTTCCATTGGGCGAGGGGTGCATGCTGTTGATATAGTGCGTTGACGATCTGGGTAGCACATTCGTTTATAATGATACCGTGATACTTTGCTGTCGGTAAGATAGAGAGTGCTCTACTAGTCTTGCCAATTCTTAGGGCTGCCTTCGCCGTGGCTTCTCTCTTTTATGTAGCTGATGTTGTAGGGTACGAAGCAGTCAAGAGATAGAGGCATGAGGAAGCGAACAAGCAGAACTCAACAGACTACTCGAAGAGATAGTTTTCGATTGAGGATGAAGAAGGGAAAAGCCCAGCTATGGTGCCGGGGCAGAGGCGAGGAGTCTTGTAGTTACAAAGGCAGCATTCAGCATTTCGATATCTCTTCTCTTTCTCATTTTTCTTTACTTTAAGTCTACTGTTCTTGACTATCTAATTTCGATCTTTCCGTCAATTTTTTTGATCGTCATTCTGCTACATTTTGGAAAACTGTCGAGTTGCCGCTAGTTGGCCGTCATGGTGTCGTAACGTAGTAACGCGCGGTGACGAGCCCCGCGTCTTTTGAAAACCCCAGCATGAAGCGTCTCGAAACTCAAAAGGCAGCGCTTAGAGGTGCAAATCATTCGTTGACCTGTTTGCCTCTCAAGTTTGGTACTAAATTCAATTTTTTTATCAATTCCGTATTAACCAATCACCCCCACACGGCCGCTGCCGTTGCCGCCCAGCTGGAGTCATCGGTCGGGCCGCCACTTTTTCTGCCCTGCCAACCCGCCACCGACTTGTGCGACTAGTTCTAGCCGCAAGACGCAGTTCGTGCATCTAACATCTACATAGTATTCATTTGCTGCAGATTCTGTAGCAAATGAATCTCGCAAAACAAATCCAGAGTCGTCCTTTACACTACCCCGACTCTAGCCCAGGCCGCTCTCAACGCCCCTCGACCGCCAGGGCCACCCCGCCCCAAATGCTTGGCCATGCCCACGGACGCTTCTGCTGACGACGACCGTCCTCACGAGAAGCAGCGACGGTCCAAGTCTGAGCGAAAACCTGATCGTGACCGAGATCGAGAACGGCACAAGGACAAGGACAGAGAGCGCCGCCATCGCTCCTCCAAGTCTTCCCGCAGCAAGGTCGGCGGTGAAGAGGCCGATGCGGGCTCGCAAGTCTCCTCCGTTAGGCGCCATCGAAAACGAGACAAGGACCGAGACAGGGCCCGTGATGATGGCGACGACAGATCTTCGCTACGTACAAAGTCGCTCAGTGACGTGAATGGGCGTGGTCCCCCCCCCTCACTCCAGACCGCATCGCTCTTCGACGGCAAACGCGTTTCTCTACCGTATCCCTCATTCAGCAAGGCGCATAGCAAGGAGGCGGTGATAAGCAGAGATAATCTGTCGCCTTCCAGAGGCTCGCGTATTCCAACACCAGAGCCGACCGATGCGGTTGACGACGATCGCCGACGCAAATCCGACGAGGTGAGCCGCAAGGGTTCAACCTCCAAGAAATCATCCAGACCGCCTACTCCTCCCGAAACAGACCTTTCCGCCGACAAACGCAAATCATCGGAATCAAGGAAGAGCTCCAGCCATAGCAGAGATCGCGAGAGAACAAAAGACAAGCCCACCGCTTCGGGCGTTTCCAGATCGGCCTCGAGGAACGAAGAAGGGTCGCGCGTTAGTCGCCGTTCTGCCTCTTCCAGCCAAGCCACATACATCAAATCTGCCAACCATAAATCGCACGAAAAATTAAGAACCTCCGATCCAAGATTTTCGAGCTCATCGTCTCGTCACTCGCCACATCGATCAGGCTCGACACGAAGCGTCAGAAGGCCTGACGGCCGCGATGGCCACTCTTCGCCATCTAGTGTACAGGATTCCTCTCCAAGAACTCCTACGCAAGCTCCTCAATTCTCGACGCCATTTTACGACCAGCATGGCTCCGAGAGGCCAGACTCGTCTATTCTCTCAAAGACCGCCACACCTGCCCCTGCCCCGCCTCCTCCACCGCCCCCGCCTGCCATGGATCTTTATGATGTCCCGCGTGTCGACTATCTCTTGCAGAATGGCGGACTTCCTTGCCCTGTTCCGCGACATTTCCTATCGGTGCTCCCCATTCAAAACGGCGCGCGTGGGACAGCGCCGCCACTGTCTGGATCGGATACCCTTTTTGCGCCCTTTTTCAACCTGCTCGACCAATACAATACGGTCATTGAAAAGCATGGCTCCATCGCTGTTGCCACCGGACATCGATCCGTTGCTCGGCGTCTGCTTGACCGCCTTGAGAACGTCTTCTCGCGTGATCTGCCACCACATGGATGCTCATGCATACTGTGCGATCGTTCCAACGACATGCATCACGGGCTGACGTGGGGCGACGTACTGGAGTGGGTTAGCGGTCGCATCGAATTACCCGAGTGGCCTCCATTTGATCTCGCCGAAATTGGAACCAGAGCTGCTGAAATATCAGCGGAAGAGCCCCGTCGGCCGACCTCGCCGATTAAACTCGACCCAGATATTGCAGAAGAGTTCCGAGAGCACTATCTCCGTCAAACCAAGAAGGTGAGATCGGCTGTTGATAAATGGCTGAATAGCACGCCAGAGACACCTATCCCGCCACCCCAGGAGGTCGACGACGAGACTCTTGCTTTTGCGATCCTGACCAACTTGGACGACCATGATCGCCCGTACTTTAACGCTCTACTGTCTGGAGCTCGTGAGCTTAAGCCTGCCACCAGGGCACCGACGCCTATGCTACGCCAACGAAACGATTTTGTGGTCAAGACTGGTCTTTCGCTCCAGCGCCTATATCGACTGCAGCAAGCCCCAAGAGATGCCGAAAGTGTAACGTACCTCATCAAGAATCCGCATACACACGATTTGCTGGTCACCCTTTCCAACATCAACAATTCGGAATGGGAGATACTCACATCTGGCCGATTTGACGGGTTCCTGTGGTCCGGCGCCGATATTGACGACCAAGCCATGACACCGGGCCTCGGTTCCAGATCACAGACACCCGCAAATGGATACTTTGGCAGCCGTAGCACGATGAGTCCCGGACCTCGCAGCTCTTCTGCTATGAGCTCGCGTGGCCCAACCCCATTTTCACGAGGGGCCACCCCGGCCTCTTTCGTCAGCAGCAGCTCGGTCGGACCGAGCGGCAGACTAGCAGTATCCAACGATGAAGAGACGGAGATGGCTGCCATTGCCGAAATGGAGCGCGAAATCTACCAGGGTATGGAGAGCTTGGAAGACGCTTTTGAGAAGCTCCACCACCGGGCCGAGGTGGTGCGTACGGCCCTACGACAGCGTGGCGCTGGCCTTATGCAGAGTCTACAAAGTCGACGAAGAGTGGATGTTTTGCCAGCACAAACCCCGACACCCGGCGCTGGACAGGAACGGTCTTCGTGGGCACCAAGCAGCGAAGGAGAGGCGCCAAGCGACGACGATTGGTTCGAGGAGTATGATATCATGCCCGACGATTCGGCAAGTAATATCAGCAGCTCACGACATCGGCGACCCAAGAGGCGAACGGAACGACGGACACCGGCGCCAATCGAAGAGGACGAGGAGGAGTAGCGCATAACCACATCAATGATTCGATGATGATACCTTCAGATATGAGTTTGAAAAGACATGAAAGCATATGCTAGCAAATTTGAAGAGCGATATTGGCTTTGATTTAATTGAACTTCTGTTGCATTCGCAGTGGATTTGGCGGAGCGCGCTTGGGGCTATTGCATGGCGGATTACTTGTTGATTTTGCAAAAGTATGATGAACTACACATGTGCATATTGGATTCGAAATGAATCATAACATAGTCTTGGAGTATTCTGTAAATATTACTTTTGTTTGATTTTGCACAACGTGCTGCGCTACAAACCGCCGCCGCCGTGACCCACTCGCCACTCACCCGCCCGCATCAATATCGAAAGCTCTGCTCACACAATGTGTCTTGATCAGCCCCAGATAAGTCGCCATGGCTTACGCCCCCGAGGAATTTAAACCAGGCACAACCCCCATGATCCGTGAGCTTTGCAGCTCCGGAAGGGAGCCGCCGCACTGGGAGCCTCTGTACCGGCAGGTCTGCGCCTTCGGCCCTGAAATTTTCGCACAGCGCATGGTTACCTTTATCCGCAACCCCAATCTGAATACCACGTGGCTATTCCGCGGCGACATTTTATTTGATGACAGCCCCGGAGACGGAGAAGAAGGGCAGCAGCAGGGGGCGCCGGAAATGGCAGGCGAGTTTGACGCGAGCTGGCCGGAGCGCAGAGTCGTTGCGGGGATGACGAGAACAAGAACCATGGTACGCAAGCTGATTCCGCGGAATCAGTTGCGCGATGCGCCCATGAACCAGACGTGCGAATTTCATGCAGATGATGGATCGCGAGACGCAGCGGCCGCCAATCCTAGCAAGGTGTCGACGTTAGTCATTTACGTTCCGCACGCCCAGTCTGTCGAAACGATTCCGTTTTATCACCCCAACGTCCAAGCGATCGCGCACCTCCACGAATGGGACGCCGCCGTGAACCGAGGCGCTGTCTCTGTCCACTTTCATCCGTTTCCTCCCGACATGCCTCTCAGGGATGAGAAGCTACGGCGTGTGGGCTATCACCTCCTCGAGAGGCTCTACAAACACGGTCACAGCGAGCTGCGCGGCTACACCAAGCGCGTGCACCACGATGCCGTGATCCCGCAGCCCCGGTTTCAGGATCGCTACTCGGCGCTCAAGGACAAGTATGCGCGGGCTTTGATGACCTCGTGGGCGGAGAATACGGACCCGAACAAGCATGTGTTTGAGGATCTCGGCATCGCTGCGTTTCTGATGGAGCTTTGGGCGGACATGTATGGGAAAGACGGGGCCCAATTTCCAGGCTTTGTGGATATTGGTTGTGGAAACGGTTTGCTCGTATACATTCTGAATCAAGAGGGCTATCTCGGCTGGGGCTTTGATGCGCGAGCACGCAAGTCCTGGTCGCAGTACAACACGTCGCCGTGCGCCCCATCGCCAACCAGCTCATCACTAGCTGAAAGATGTCTGATGCCCAGCGTTGTGCCCAGACCCGAGCACGAGACAGCAATCGATGCCAACCTTATCCACGACGGACTGTTTGCGAAGGGCACATTTATCATCTCCAACCACGCGGACGAGCTGACGCCGTGGACGCCCATCCTGGGTGCCCTCTCCGACTGCCCATGGATCTCGATCCCGTGCTGCAGCCACAACCTGACGGGTGCCAAGTTTCGCGCGCCGCCGCCGCGGGACAAGACCAGGCCCAAGTCGACGTATGCGTCGCTGGTGGACTGGGTGGCGCAGATTGCCGAGGACTGCGGCTGGCGCGTCGAGACAGAGATGCTACGGATTCCCAGCACGCGCAACACGGGACTCTTGGGGCGGACGCGGACAAACACCGGAAGCGAGGTCGATGTTGCCAGCGTGCTGGCAAAGTACGGTGGCGTCGCGGGGTATTACTCGAGTATTGCCAAGCTGGTCAAGACGGGCCCAAGATCACATTAGGCAAGCTTCAATATACTACAAGGCTCTAATCTACATCGGGCACAGGAAGATGGTCGACGAGCTTCATGTTCAGTCCGAGGCTCTTGAGCGCTTCCACTGCATTCTTGTCACGGAGCTCGGTCGTCTCCTCTTCGGTTGCCAACACAAAGTCTTGTCTGAGCACTTTGCTTCTGGACTCGACGCCGTACTGCGCAGCAGTGGCATCGTCAATGGGCTCTAGGTCCACGATGAGGCTTTCCTTGACACCAAACACCGCATCCGTCTTCTCATATGGGTCGCCGCGGACGAATACAGCGCTGTATGGCATTAAGATCAAGGCTTTTTTTTATAGGAATAAGGTGTGGCACTTACGTGATGAGGTGATCCCATCCCGGCTTCTCCAACATGAAATGCATATGCGCCGGCCGCCAGGGATGGCGCCCCAGCTTCTCCAGCAATTGCCCGACCGGGCCGTCTGAGGGAATCGGGTAGCTCACCGGCGAAATGGCCTTGAACCAAAATTTGCCCTCGGCGTCGCTGTGCATCACGCACCGCTCGCTCGGCTCCTCACGGTCCGCGTGCTGCACGTCGTAGTGGCCCGAGCTGTCCGTCTCCCAAATGTCGACCTTGACGCCGGGAATCGGCCGCCCGTCGCGGCCGCGCACCGTGCACAGGACCAGCAGCGGCTCGCCAGCCGGGTCCGCCGACATAGCGGCGCCCGCATCGACGACTGGCGCGTCGTGTGTGTGGAACGGCCCCAGCAGCGAACTCTCGGTGCACGAAGGGGGCTTGGGGTGGTTGACGGAGTCGACAAGCAGCGACAGCCCGAGCACGTCGGACAGCAGGATGAACTCTTGGCGCACGTCGCTGCAGATTTGACCGGTGCGCGTGAGGAACTGCACGGCGGCCATCCACTCGTCGGTGCTCAGGCGCGTCTCGCGTGCGAAATCGTGCAGGTGCGTGACGAGGCGCTCCATGAGGTAGCGGAGGCGTGCGTCCCCGCACTGCGCGTTAATGCGGACCGTGTTGGGCGTGATGTTGTCCATGGTGAGGTCGAGAAGCTCGGGCGTGGCATGCGTGGTGGGCGCCATGGTCGAATTCAAAAGTAACGCGGCTGTGATGAGACGAAGTGAGAAAATGAGATGGGACGAGAAAAAAGAGAAGGCGGGATGAAGATGGATTTCAAGAGAAGAATCAATGATTAATGAGGAAGAAAATCTCAGCCTAAATAGAAAGGCGGCCAATGGTAATCTTGGTCTTAGACTTTGCGCGGCGCTGGCCTCAAACTAGCCCTTGCTAAGATGTTGCTAAGATTTTGATAAGCGTACCTTGGCGTAGCAGCCGGGAACCGCGGGGCTTTGCACCCCGCATCGAATCTAACCTTTTTTGTCATGATATGGATGCCCTGATTTCAAAGCTTGCTCCGCATCACTTCCCTTGGCCCATCGCCGATGGATCGCTGGGGCCGATCCAGTCGGTAGGCGTGGCCATCGTGTCGTCTTGTGTTTATCCTCGCTCACTGCTCACATGCAGAGGTGAGATCTCGCGCTGCCGCTCTTTATTCCACAGCCAATTCACCAAGTCTGTTTGGCAGCTTGCTCGGTCAACGCCCATGAGCATTCCACGTCAAGTTATCCGTATTCCGTGGTCGCACAGATTATGTAACACATCCAGGCAGTCGCCACTAGTCCGCTCGGTGGCTCAATAATACAGTGCCTCCAGGTAATTCCGAGCAGCATTGTATGGGGAATTGGTGGTGATTTGCTCTGAATTAAGTACCTTGCGCTCATTTGTATGGCTATACATACTCAATACCTATTGCTACCTAGCACGGCGCCTACCTAGGTACGAACAGAGTTCCCGGACTGCGGGGTCGTGGGTCTTGCGGGCGAGACAAAACTCCATCAGTGCCACAGCGCGCGTGAGGGTTTTCAATACTGCAATAATCAGATGGCCGACCAGCCAATAAGATAACAGCCAGTCAACCAACCAGGCAATAGCTAGTAAATCAGCCAGTCAACAGCCAGTCCTCCGGAAGGTCAATTAATCAGGCTTTCCAGTACAAGGGCCACGGAATGATCCACTAGAATATCTCTTACAAGGATACCCTGTTTGCCTGTGAAGAATAAAGAAGCCAACACTGCCCTTTTAATTAGGACTAGGATTTTGCATCCAACCACACATGGGGTGTGCATTGATTTCTCTCCTCAACTCCATCATTGGCTGCCAGATCCCAGAGCTGCTGCTGTCACGGAGATTTTGCAAGTCTTTTTCGGACTCAAAGAGTCAGCAGTACAGTTAACCGGTACCATGCCAAGCTCAGCAGCATCCGCCGAGGCGACGAGATCGTCGGCCGAAGAAACAACTCCGTCGACCAGAGTGGCGGAATCATCCGTTGAAGACAAAGTGGCATCCGTTGAAGACACTGTTCCTCCATCTGTTGACGAAATGGCTCTCTCTGTGAAAGA
Source organism: Beauveria caledonica (assembly GCA_030777785.1). Lineage (NCBI taxonomy): Eukaryota > Fungi > Ascomycota > Sordariomycetes > Hypocreales > Cordycipitaceae > Beauveria > Beauveria caledonica. Next base: position 5,354 of record JAPFSE010000245.1, on the reverse strand, counting down.
GGCGGCTCCTCCCGCCGCTCCCAAGAAAGAGGTTATTTTGCCACCAGTATCAATAACAGAGATACGACGTCAACTATTCATCGGCAACGTTTACAGCAGCTACAGACGCCCGACACTGAGCGAGCACAAGATTACGGCCATTGTATCGGTCATGGAAACGTCTATGGCGTCATGGAGCCTCATTCGAAAGTTCGTCCCCGAGAAAGACCATCTTTTCATTCGCTGCGCAGACTCCTCGACCATGAACATGCTCCCGTTCATGAGCCGTGTTTGCGACTTTATCGGAGAACACATATCCGCCGACGACAGCGCGAATGTGCTTGTACACTGCCAAAAAGGGATCTCTCGGTCGGCGACCGTTGTGATAGCCTACCTCATGCGAAAGTATGGCTTAGGTGTCGATGAGGCCCTGGCCGAAGTCAAGGGAAAGCGAAAAGTAAGGCCAAGTCCAAATTTCATGGACCAACTACGTGTATGGGGGGCTGTTGGGTTCGAAATATGGCAAGATGAAGACAAGACAGTGCCAAAGGAAGAGTACCAAGCCTACCTCGATGAAAGAGCAGTGCGTTTGAAGGCCAAGGGGCTAACAGGCGACGAACCGATCGGATTACAAAGTTTGATCTGGAACAAAGAGTCGCAACCTGTGCCGGGGGTACATCTCGGGACTCCTATTTCGTGATAGCAGCAGATACGCATTAATAATAGAGCAATGCTGCGAGCACAGCGACATTTTGCTAGAACAGGTGCACGTAATTCAACGCGGTTTATATGGCAAACCACATATATATAAAAGTATTTGAGAAGAAAGTGACTAGGTACAGAGAAAGACAAGGACTACAAAAAAGGACAGATACTATGTACTAATTAGCTGGCTCATCAACATCAAACATCGACACCTATTAAACAAAGCCATTGTATACACGTGCCACGCACGTACCTAATACACTGGCTCCTACATATTAAATGTGATTTTCTAAAGGCTACAATAACGTGCCAGGGGCACAGAACTTAATAGCTTATTTTGTATCCTAATTGTTGTGGTCTTGATATGTACTTTATTGCTAGGTAAGCTGCAAATGCGGAAGTAGCAAACGGGTAAGTTGCAAACGCAGAAGCTGCAAACGTACAAGGTGTCTAAATCTATGGTAGGAGGAAAGAAGTTTTCCTTACACATGCACAAACACACATACACAAACACAACCAAACACACACATATATACACAACAATGTCTGTCGAAGACTGTCGCGAGCTGCTCCTGGTTATTCCGACTGAGTTTCCGCTTGTTGACGAAGACCATTTCACCATAATGAATATGCGGCCCGAGCCAATCTTGCGAAACTCGAGGATGACCCTCTGGGCGCAGAGTGTTATAAACACAAGTGTGCCGGTGAATATGCGGATGCCAGCCATCCTAAGATTTTTCAACCGCCTAGCCGAAATGGGAGTGGGTGTTGCCTGGGAATTTAAGGGCGTCTGCTATCAGTTTATCATCAGTATGTTATCTGTCACTCGAAGCTGAATCTGCTTTTACTAACCTATGGAAAGCGAATCTGGACCCTGAACCAACGGCGTCGGTCACCAGCCTAGCGTGAGAGGATTGGAAGATAATCATAAGATAATAATAGCTCTAGAAGTACCTAATAAGACTCTACTTTGCCAGTTGATATTTGCTGAAAAAATCAAGAATCATCGGCGTGGCATTGTAGCTCGCCACATGGTGGCCCTTCCTCGAGTTGTCCTGGTTCGGGGTCGTGCTCGGCCAGTCGTGGCCAATATTAGACTCGAAAACATGCATCACCAAGCCAACCTCCGCACCGCTTCCATACGTATACAATGTGGTATTGTCCGCAATCCTGCTCGTGTGGTTCTGCAAGCCCAGCCCGTTGCGGACAGCCCACTGCCGGACAAAGTGCGGAATGGCTGGCAGACACTCTTCTTTGCGCTCGCCGCCTTCATAGGATATAGTCGTATCGTTGCCGCCGTGAAACTCGATCAAGGCAACGGCTTTTCTACCCGGGTTGCAGGGCAGCTTGACAGTGTCTGGGTGGCAGGGCAGCGTGTCGACGTAAAAGGCGCCGGAGACGGGTGCAAAGGCGGCGATGCGCTGGGAGGCGCACGCGTCGCAGGCGAGGACGTTGCAGAAGCCGCCGCCGTCGGATTTGCCAGAGGCGTAGATGCGCGTTGTGTCGACATTGTAGTTTGTCTCGAGGTAGTCGAGGATGTCGTGGGTAAACAGGACGTCGTTGGCGGTGTCGTCGGGAACTCCCTGCCAAGTGTTCTTTGCGTCATCAGTACATGGCTTGTTCCAAGATGGGTAGAGGAGGGAAACCGACGTTGAGGCCTTGCGGATATACTACGATGGGGGTAGCGTTGGCGTCGTCGGCAGTCGTGAACCCGTCTAGTTTGAGCTGGTCTGTGGCGTTTCTGTCGCCTCCGTGAAAGGAGAGGAGAACGGACGCGGGAGATTTCGGATTATATTTCGCAGACACCCAGAGCAGGAACGATCGTTTCTGATTATTGCTGGTGATGATGATATTTGATATGTTTGATGTGCTTGTGCTAGCTCCATCCCGTTGAAGAGCAGCACAAGCAACTGATGCCAGCGTAGCGGCACCAGTGGCGAGCGGAACCACAATGCTAGCCAAAAACTTCATATTCATGATGGACTTGAGTTGATGAAAAGAGAAGAGAGTTTGCGCGTCTCAGATCAACAGCACCACCGTTATATGTCTATTACGTGTGATGAGCTCACCCTGATGCTGACGAGATACTAGTCTAGCACTGTTTGTGGATACCTTGGCGATCGGATCAGCAGCGCTAGGGCATAAATTACCGAGACTAGTTAATGAACAGTGCCAAGAGCTGAGTTTAATTGCCGATCGGGTAATTCGGCAAAAGCCCCATAAGCATATCCTCCGACAGGGCGAATTCCGGGCTCAGCAGCTCGTCCATGTCGCCAACTTGCGACGCAGTGCCCATAGAAACCGGTGTCATCGGGACTATGGGTGGCAGAGTGCCGGCCATCACGTTGCGCATTCGTTGCGCGGCTCCCTGCCGCTCTACCGGAGTCACAGGTCGGCGAGGGGTTTCACGAAAACTCGGCTGCATACTCTCCCCGGCTGCGAGGTCTTGCGCGCGCGTCAAAATCCGGTACATGACGTCGGCGCTCCAGTACGCGGACCGCAGTTCGGCAAAGACGCCCACGCAGAGCTGCAGCTTGTTGCGGCCATGCCTGCGCGTCAAGGTGCTCTCCGACTGGCAATCTGCGAAGTGAATCTGCGTTGCCGGCACCATGGCAGTGATTCTGGAATATATTTAGCGCTGAATTTCGGTATGGGCAAGATGAAAGGGGACATACATCATTGGCTTCATGTATTCAATGGCATTCATCTCGATGAGTTGTTCAAGAAGGTCATTTGTGCTTGATGCAGCCTCGCGACCACGGCGTAGGATGGACTGCTTCAATCTCGGATTCTCATCAGCTGTAGATGATTTTGTAGCATTTAGCACGTATGGGCGACAGAGTATTGCAATGGTGGCCCTGGGAAGAATCAGCAAGCAATGAGCAGGGGGCCTAGTCGTGACTTCTTACTGGTAAAGCATCTCAACCTGGACGGTGTAGACATGGACGTCGTCATCATCTGAGCCGGGGCTGTAGGCAAATTCCGCCTCATCCAGCTCGGACAGCAACTTTTCGACCTTCTCCTTGGAGGGCTCGGGTCCCTTGACACGATGATGGAGCTGTAGAGCATCTTCTAGCACATCGCTAATTCGGACCATCCGCAGCCACAAATTGGCCAGGCTTGAAATTTCCTCGGGGAAAAACTCGGAACGTGCTTCGGGGTTGACCCGATTCAATTCCGACAAGACGTCATCCCGCGTCGGCATCGATAGGTCATGGCTATCCCTGCGCAGACGCATCGGTCGTCCTTTTGCAACCGCGATCCACCGATCCCGAACCACCAGCGACCACCAGATGCGTCGCACCATGGGCTCCGAGATTTGTGCCAGTCTCTGGTTTCGCGTGGTAGCTGCAGGAGCACGGTGAAGATTGATGGCCTGGGCGAGAGAGATGGCAATCCCACTCCAATACCACGCGCCCGTGCGATCTTGAGGATCCGAGTACCAGAATGCCAAGAGAATCGCTGATTGAATCCGGATAAGCTTGTCAGTTCCTTGATCGAAATCGTAAAGACACTGGGAAGGTTTAGTCGTTGAGCGCAGCGCGCGAGTGTGAGGCGGCATACCTTGGCACGATCGTACATGGCCGTCTTCATTGCCTTTCTAGACAAAAATCCAGCCTTCTCCAAAGTTTCTCGGGCTATAAACTAGAGACAATTGTCAATTCGGCGCTTGCATTGGTGATTGAAGATACATACATTAGCAGCGGCTAAAAACATACTCCACAGAAGCAGAGCATTGATGCCTTCCGACCCGCGCCTCCAGTACTCATTGAGAATTGTAGACACCTCCAAAATGGGGAGAAATAAGTGGACATGTTGGAAATAGCACCCAATCAGTTCGTCACATACATCATCCGCAAACTTTGTAAAGACCCCTTGCTGACGCATGTATTCAATTTCGTGAGGTTTGCGAGTAGGCAGTGTCGTCGGAATAGCTGCGCGCGCCAGTTGGGGGGCTTCCGGGTGGCCGGGATCCGGGATTGGATCTTGCAGCACTTGACGAGCTGCAATCGAGTAAACTTCAGTTCGAGTAGTCATCGAAGAATGGAAAGTGGGTGGATGCCAGTGGTCTTGGACACTGCTGCAGGGCCTGGACACACTTGGCGAGGCGACACCGGTATACCCAGATGCAGTAGCAGGAGTTGCACTTCGATTGCTGTGCACCTCACCCCAATTTGTGGCCCTCCGCTTCGGTAGTGATTCTGTACTCTCACTGTCAGATACTAGAATCGTCATTAGTCGAGTTCGTCGTGAATCATTGTCAAGCGCACCCAGCTCGCCAGCTGCATTACGCTTCCTGCGAGGTCTTTCGTCGATTATCAGTCCCACCGCTCAAGGTTTGGAATTCGATGCCCTGTAACCATTACCTGTGTTGTTTCCGAGGCAGTACCACGCAGTCATGTCCACGTTGGCGGCAATTGGAGCATGGTGTCGCCGTCTCGGCAACGTCACATTTGACTTTGCGCCCCTGACATATTTGGCAGGCAACGAGAGATCTGGGACGTGGCAGGCTCATTATTTTATTAATGTTTAACGCGGTGGTATTATTCCTTTCTTGTTCTCGCAATATCCGTAACAGGACTCGGTAACAGGATCCGGGGGAAAAGAACAGGTTGCCAGAAGGGGCAATAACTATAAATCGTGCCCGCCCCCACTTCGCCGCCTCTTGT
>JAPFSE010000243.1:0-35709 GCA_030777785.1 Beauveria caledonica | reverse complement strand
CTCCTCTCTCTTCCCTAACAAGGAGAGCCACAATTGTGCTTCTAAATTTGGCGCGAGGCGCAGCGGCCGCCACAGCGGGTTGACTTGTTGCGACTGCAAAGCACTAACAGCAGCCTAATAACCTAAAAACAGTGAGTGACAGGCACAGGCTATCCGGACACAGCGAGCCTCACCCTTGAGGCTCAGCAGCTGATGGTGGTTGTGTCCGACCCTGGCTAGTGCTGCATGTCCGATGCGATTGAGATGGGCTTTTGCTGCTTGGCCTAGGTAGCTCAGCGGGTCAAACGAGGCCGACTTGCAAGTTAGAGGATAAGCCTGTGACAAGCGCAGGCTGACAGCACGGGGTTATTCGTAAATGAAATTCGAACGTCCAGATATCTAGTAACCTGGCATCTCAGTAGGCTAGCATGGGCTGGTCGCGCAAAACTTGTCGATCTGTGTTTCTGGATACAGTGCCTCCAGGTAATTCCGAACAGCATTGTATGGGAAATTGGTGGTCATCTGCTCTGAATTACCTGATACCCACTGTACGAGGAAGCGGGCGGGCCGACGCCTTGATTGAAGACGGGATTGATGGCCTGACCAGGAATCGGATCGAATAATATGCACGAACAGTACAGTAGAGATTGCCATGTATTGCAAAGGAATACAGACCAAAATCTCTAGAGACAGGCAAAGGGTATGGCTATGCCGTCATTTCGCTCATGAGCAGTAGAGGTCATACTATATATACGGGGTTTGAAACGGGCCTGACAATCATGTTATTCAATGTTGATCAGTGGCAATAATTATAGTAAGTTAGAGATTTTCTTGGTGTGTTTTAGCGCCCATCCATTCGGTTCTTTATGCAAGTTGCTGGTGTGCTCATACTGTAGCAAGACTAGGCAATGACGTATGCCGTTGTGCAGACCTTGTCAACAGGGCAACAACATGATGGCTGGCTGGAAAAGCATTTACGGGGTAATTTACTTTGGCCATTATTCGTCGAGTCTATACTTGTTCATGCTTCAATCATCTCGCCTTTTTGTTATACTTTGTGCCTTGTGAATACGTGACGATCTGCCAGCCTTGAAAATGGCATTCCCGTGCTGTGTCTCTACCGTAAATAACGGACAAACCAATTTTATTACACGTTAACACGGCAGAGGAAGAAAAATACACTAGCGAAGCTAAATCTGCAGCCCCGTCCGGGCAGGGTTGTCCGAGCAGCCCTCCACCAAAGAAAAAGGGACCAGAAACCTCCAGTAACATCCCGGCATCAGAGCCCCTGAGGCTGTAGCCCCTTTGCCCCCCTCCCCGCCAAACCCCTCCTCTGCCTCCGCCTCACTCATCGCGTTGAGCTTCAGAAAAACATGGCCTTTGTTGTTCTTGGTTCGCCTCTTTTTATTTGACTTGGTCCTACGACGTCAGACTACCCATACTTCTCGTGTAGACACTGTACGAACCGTAGTGCAACCCCCCGACCCACCCCATTTACCATCCCACCCCATTCACCGTCCCACCACCAACGGGATACCTTACCTACAGAGCTGATATATATACAACGGCCACTGGCCTCTCCATAACGCTGCTAGCACCCTTCATATTCCCATCCAATTGCTCTCCAACTGCTTTGTACATTCTATTCCCAATACACCATCTAAACAATTCTCTTCTATTGTCTCGCACGCATTGCGTCTTGACAACTCCCGTCGAGCAAACCCCACCCCGCCACTACCTCTGTCGTCACCGTCTTTGTCTTTCTGCCACGCCGCCCGCCTCGTCTCACCTCTCCTTCTCTCGCTGCCCAGACCCGATCTCTTCAGCCTTCTTGCCTAACCCACGTGCCGCTGTTGGGCACACATCGAACCCGCCTCCGAATTCCGCTTCCTAGATACTTCTCCTCGACCCTCTGTCTCTCTTCTCTCCCCCTATTTCACATCACGACGCACGCACGCAAAAATGCAGGCCGTTAAGCAAGCGCTGCACATTGGCTCAAACGGCGCCAATGGCACTGCTCGATCCGAGCCCACCCCCGATGCTGTGGCCGAGCTCAAGCAAAAATACACAGATGCCCACCAAGGCCACGTTTTCAACTTTTACGACCAGCTCAACACCGATCAAAAGGCCACTCTCTTCGAGCAGCTCTCCGGCTTTGACCCTGTCCGCATCAACGAGTATACTCAGCGCGCCCTCAAGCCCGCCGAGACCGATAGCCAGCCTGTTGTCTTGAAGCCCCTCCCAGAGTCTGCTACCGCCAGCATCCTCGACTCGAAGCCCGAAGACCTTACAAAATGGTACGAATCTGGCTTAGACCTGATTGGCAAGAATCAGGTCGCCGTCGTCCTCATGGCCGGTGGCCAGGGTACCCGTCTTGGCAGTAGTGCTCCCAAGGGCTGTTACGACATTGGCCTGCCCTCGCACAAGTCACTCTTCCAGATTCAGGCCGAGCGTATTCGCAAGGTACAAGAGCTTGCCGCCAAGAAGGCGGGCGGCCAGAACGTCGTCGTTCCCTGGTACGTCATGACCAGCGGCCCTACACGCAAGCCTACCGAGGAGTTTTTCGAGAAACACAACTACTTTGGCCTCGATCGAAGCAACGTCCAGATCTTTGAGCAGGGTGTCCTGCCCTGCATCTCCAACGAGGGTAAGATCCTCCTCGAGGACAAGGGCAAGGTCGCCGTCGCCCCGGACGGCAATGGTGGTATCTATCCGGCCCTCATCCTATGGGGCATCCTTGATGACATGCGCAAGCGTGGTATCCAGCACATCCACGCCTACTGCGTCGACAACTGCCTAGTCAAGGTCGCTGACCCCATTTTTGTCGGCTTCTCGGCGGAGAAGAACGTTGACATTGCCACCAAGGTTGTGCGCAAACGCAACGCCACCGAGTCGGTCGGCCTCATTCTGTCCCGCAACGGCAAGCCCGATGTCGTTGAGTACTCTGAAATAGACAAGGCCACCGCCGAGGCCGAGGATCCCTCCCACCCGGGCGTCCTCAAGTTCCGCGCCGCCAACATTGTCAACCACTATTACTCGTTCCGCTTCCTCGAGTCTATTCCCGAGTGGGCGCATAAGCTGCCCCACCACATCGCCCGCAAGAAGATTCCTGCGGCCGACCTTGAGACGGGCGAGTTGGTCAAGCCCGAGAAGCCCAACGGCATCAAACTCGAGCAGTTTGTCTTTGACGTCTTCCCCCTGCTGCCCCTTGACAAGTTTGCCTGCATGGAGGTGCAGCGCGAGGACGAGTTCTCCCCGCTCAAGAACGCCAAGGGCACCGGCCAGGACGACGAGGACACCAGCCGCGCCGCCGTCATGGAGCAGGGAGAGAGATGGGCCAAGGCTGCTGGCGCTATAGTCGTTGCGGACGGCGGTGTTGAGGTCTCCCCCCTCATCAGCTATGTAAGTGACTACCCGTGTTTTCCCGATAGCCAACACGCACTAACTAACACGCAACAGGCTGGTGAAGGCTTGGAAAAGTTCAGCGGTAAAACTATACAGGCTCCCGCGGTCGTGGAGCGTGACTGAGCTTTTCCATTATGAAAACCGCTTGTTTGTTTTTGTATGGCATGGCGTTTTTCTTGTTTTGTTTGCAACGGCCTCGCACCCGTTTGGGCAAGGCTGTCCGGAGTGTAAAAAGACGATGCCTACACATATTGTTCGTCTTTGGGGGTTCGAGGCTTTTAGGGCATTGATCTAGACGCCATGTACCGCTGCAAACGCTCAGCGGCGTGCAAAAGTGGATAATTAGGATATACATAGAGCGACAGAGCATAATAATACCGAACAATGTTACCACAATAGATGCTCCATTCTATATGTAGTATCGGTGACAGTGATGCCATGGCTAGATTCTGAGTATGTTGACGGTGACTTCCAACTCATTGCTCCAACCACTATCCAGCCCCAATTCCTTCCATGCAGTCTGCACATCCACCTCGAGGACAGTATCGGCAGTCCTCGAGATCCGCACTGTATGTCTCGGCACAGGATGACCGAAGATGGTGACCATGAAGTTGTCATCAATGGTCATGTCAGGCAAGCTCGAGACGTAAACACCTGTTTTCACATGTCAGCAAGTACTTTCTCTCTCTTTTCTCCTTGTAATGAAATTGCCACATGACGGCCCATGCTTACCAAAGAGACCAAGCGCCTTGAGTTTCGACGTGACAGATATCTTGGTGTCCATCTCGACGTGACTCGTTTCTATCGCGGCGCAGCCCGTCATCTTATCTACCAGACCTAGACTGGCGACGCTGATGTCGCCCCCCCGCCGCCAGCTCGCCAAGCGCGTGAGCTCGTACGCGGTGTAAATCTCGTAGCCCTTGTCGCTCGGCGTCGCGAGCAACGACGGGCCGTGTCCGTCTGTGAAGCGCAGAGGGTGGGAGACGCGGCCGGTCGTGTAGGCACGCACGACGTAGGACGAGGTGCGGGAGATGCCGCGAAACTCGGAGAGCAGCGTCAGGGACGAGGTTTGCGCGTCCGAGGTCTGGAACACGCCCATGAGCGAGATGCCGCCGCTTCCGGATCCTGAGAATGTCGAATTAGTTTCGGCAGCAGAAAGATTTGGAGCGCCGGTAGAAGGAAAATGAAGCAGTTTGATAGCAAACGGTGATGAAGTTTGAAGCGGGAAAGGACATAGGAAATTTGTGCTCACCGTGAAAACTGCCAATTTTGAGCAAAGACCCGGAATCGTAACCAAGATACGGATCCAACGCAATGCCAACAACGCTTGGCCTCAAAATGACTGTCTTAGCCAGCGTCGTGAGCGCCGTCACTCGCTTCAGCAGCCCCAGGTCGTGCTGCCCCGGTACATCCGTGATATAGACCGGCCCGCCGCTCAAGCACCTCGCCGCGGCGTGGTAGTCTGCAAACTCGTGCACCGTCTGAAACATGTCCCAGTCCGGCACGACATTGAGGTACTGCGTGAACACGGCATTGTGCGCATTCGCCCACACGTGCCAGCGGTGCGACGAGGGCGCGTCGGGAAAGTAGTCGTCCGAGTTGCGCGCCGTCACGGGCGGCCGGATCTGCGGCAGCAGCGCGTGGAAAAGGGCCTGCGGAAACTGCGACATGCACGATATGGCATTGACGCCAAAGTGCCGCAGCGACGCAATCGACCACTTGTCGAGGTACGCGTTGGTGAGCGCTCTGCGGGCCGAGGCGCTGGTCAAAGTGTCCAGCATGCACTGTGCGTCCGTCTTGACACCGTCGACGCCCGAATGCACCAGAAAGGCGTAAAATTCGTCGTAAAACTTTGAAATATCTTCGTTGCTGACGACCGTCATGTCGGTACCGATGTCCCCGCGACGGACGCGGGTGGTTTTGTAGCTGCGCGCAATGGCGCCGCGCGGGGAGATGCCGCCCCAGTAGCCTAGGAGAGCGTGCCAGACAAAAATATGCTCAATGGTTCGGTGAGTGCGACGAATCTTGGAGACTGTGCTTTTGAGACCGCTGGGAAATCCGGCGCGATTTGCCTCAAACTCGAGGAGGCCAGCCTCCGCGGGACCTTGGTCCGACGCATCGATGGACTGCCAATTATCATCAATGATGAGATTCGAAATCCCGATACCGCTCTCTTCCAAATCTTTGAGGGCTTCAAGGATCTTTTCTTCAGTCAAATTTTGGCCAAGGGAATTCCAAGTACCTATCCTAGTCAGCATCATTGTACGCGCTTCTGAGATGAATAACTCACAGTAACCTAATCCGTCATACCAATTTTCTCGCCATTTCGGCTGGAAATCGGTAGGGACATCTAACTGCAAACCGGCATCATGAATCTGGGAATACTTCCAGATTAGGCTTCTCGCGTGGTATACAACGGCGGCCATGACCTTGTTAACTTCATATCCGGTTGAGACGAGCACCATAAGATCTCGCTCAACCGGAGCATCATTACGGGCCTGCAATAATTAACATGATGTATTATATGATACGTTTCCGACATACATGAAGAGAGATAGAGTTGGTATCTGTGCTGCGGAACAGGGCGAGTATGTCGTCGGCGCCTGACATGGCAAGAAAGACCAAATGGCGGCCCTGTCCGTTAGCAAAGGTGCAAAGTATAGCATCTTTATCGAGCGAGAATCGTGAAAGTCCTTTTCTGGGAGCCAGCCACGGGATACCAGATCTGACTAGTGCAAACCACCTGTGTTGCGTATAAGTGAGGCGAATGGATCATCGCATCTACTTAGATGTCACGGACGTACTTTTGAAAGTGCGTAAACGGAGTACCGATTTCAACGTCTTGGAAACTCGATTCATCTGCCACACTCGGTGCTATTCGAGTGGTCAAGGACCATAGTGTCGTATCTGGAGCCTGGCTTCGGAGAGTAGAAATCGACCATTGCGAGGAAAGGTTAGGAATCAAGTCCTCCAGTCTCTGAGAAGTGGCTGCTATATCCTGAAGTACCACAAAACCATCGCCAATTCCGTATTCTTCATTGGCCCATATCCAGGATGATTCGAGTGTATGACGGAACTTGATGGTGAATTGCATTGATTTGTTAAAGTTTGTTTCCGCTCGGAAGTGCAACCGTGAGAATGAGGGAAATGAATCTAGGTCCACTGCTTTCTCCTCTCCGGTGACAGCAGCAAATGGAAGTGCCCTCCAATCATCTCCATCGATACTGTGCCACAATGAGAGTTGCCAGTCTTCGTTTGCAAAACGTTGGGGAACTTCAAGGACAGCGCCGATGGATTGCCTCCCTGTCTTCACTGTGGTGACATCACCGAGGCGGGGAGAAGTGTGGAATCGGATCTGCATTTCTTCACTTTAAACAAAGACAAAATGAACGGTTCAATAAGAAAATGTCTCTTGATGTATGAATAATAGGTGATTTTAGATGAAGCGTCGTAACGCCGACGGAGCTGGGCGAGGATATGGTCCCGACAAGGTACATCGAGGTACATCCGCAGGAGGCCTTGGGCACCTGACACCACCATGCGCCAACATCTGCGCGGGTAACTCAACATGCGAGCGACACGGATGCGTCCCTTCCAAATCCCAGAAATATAAGAGAACATTAATTCTCATAGTCTTTCGAGCAATCTCTTGCCTTGCTTTAAGTTGGCCTGCCATGTAGATGATTGCTTTGCGCCTAGTTGATAAGCAAAGCATGTGATTGGCCAGATACCCTTGCCAGGAGTCGGAGCTGGTCGGAATGACTAAGGCGAAAAAGCTGGAACCTGAGGCCACAAACGAGCACAGTAAAGCTTGTTGCCGAGCCAGGTGGAAAGATTTCATCAAACCACTCAATCGAACGTCAACCCTCCCAACTGCTCCCCATGGCGTCACGCAGGCTAGCTTTGAACCTCTCGCAGGGTCTGCGGAACCGTGCTGGTCTGTCGGCCGCCGCTCCCCTCCGTCGAGGCTTCGCGACGCCGTCGACCGTCGGCAAGACCCAGACGACAACCCTGAAGAATGGACTGACCGTGAGCATCACCGCAAGGGGTCAATCGGCCCCCGAGAAGCCATTGAGCCCGATTTTCTGACCAGGATCGCGAACAGGTCGCTACCGAGCACTCCCCCTGGGCCCAAACCTCCACGGTCGGCATGTGGATTGACGCTGGCTCCCGCGCCGAGACCAACGAGAACAACGGCACCGCGCACTTCCTCGAGCACCTTGCCTTCAAGGTTCGACTACCCGGACGCGTGACACTGCCAATTCTATCCTAACATCCATGACAGGGAACCGCCCGCCGCTCTCAGCAGCAATTAGAACTCGAGATTGAGAACCTCGGTGCTCACCTCAACGCGTACACCTCGGTCAGTGCTGACCTGATCCGCGACGTCGCCGGGATCGACGGCTAACAGTTTAACAGCGCGAGAACACCGTCTACTTTGCCAAGGCTTTCAACTCGGATGTTCCCCAGTGCGTCGACATTCTCTCCGATATTCTCCAGAACTCCAAGCTCGAGGAGTCCGCCATTGAGCGCGAGCGCGACGTCATCCTCCGCGAGTCCGAGGAGGTTGAGAAGCAGATTGAGGAGGTTGTCTTTGACCACCTGCACGCTACTGCCTTCCAGGGTCAACCCCTTGGCCGCACCATCCTTGGTCCCCGCGAGAACATTCGCGACATTACTCGCACCGAGCTCACCAACTACATCAAGAACAACTACACTGCCGAGCGCATGGTTCTCGTCGGTTCTGGTGGCGTGCCCCACCAGAAGCTTGTCGAACTTGCCGAGAAGCACTTCTCCGGTCTCCCCAGCAAGAGCGTGGAGAACGCGGCCTACATTCAGTCCAAGAAGAAGGCCGACTTTATCGGCTCCGACGTCCGTGTCCGTGACGACACTATCGGCACTGCCAACATTGCTCTCGCTGTCGAGGGTGTTAGCTGGAACTCTGAAGACTACTTCACGGCTCTTGTCACCCAGGCTATCGTCGGCAACTATGACAAGGCCATGGGCAACGCTCCTCACCAGGGCAGCAAGCTCAGTGGCTTCGTCCATCGCCACGATCTCGCCAACAGCTTCATGAGCTTCTCCACCAGCTACAGTGACACTGGGTAAGCATGAATTGGAAACTTGACTAAATTACATAACACGCTGACCCATTTTGTTTAGTCTCTGGGGTATCTACCTCGTGACCGACAAGCTCACGAGCGTGGACGACCTTGTCCACTTCACCATCAAGGAGTGGATGCGTCTCTGCACCAACGTCAGCGGCGCCGAGGTCGAGCGCGCCAAGGCCCAGCTCAAGGCCTCCATCCTCCTCTCCCTCGACGGTACCACCGCCGTCGCCGAGGACGTCGGCCGTCAGCTCATCACCACCGGCCGCCGCATGAGCCCCGGCGAGATTGAGCGCAGAATCGACGCCATCACCGACAAGGACGTCATGGACTTTGCCAACAAGCATCTGTGGGACAAGGACCTCGCCATCAGCGCCGTCGGCAACATTGAGGCTCTGTTCGACTACCAGCGTCTGCGAAACACGATGAAGCCTTTCCACTAAAAAAATAAATCCTTTTTGTTGTCTTACGTATAGGAGGAAAGGGCTGGAATTGGTCTGCAACGGCGAGGCTCGGGTATAGAAGTGTATGAGATTCCGTATTCCAGTGGCCTAGTGTACCATATAGTCTTCCATGTTGATACTGGTTTTTCTTTGGGTAATGTGACTTTGAGAGCTGCCTCGGTGGCGGCCAGCTGTGTTGATTCTGTTTTGCCTGCTTCGCCAACCGTGGAAAAAAACCGACCAACAATGGGGAGCCTGTAGCCTGGCGGTTCCAATCGTCACTTGCTGGCCCCAGTCACGGCGCAACGCATTCATCTCCATTTTCTCGTCGACGTCTGTTGCAGATGGTTCATTATAACATTCAACGCTATTACAAAAATGTCACGTACATCTAAGTTACCTCGTGCATTACGATACTCGTTCCGCGACAAGGACTCGGTAACGCCCGGCACTAGGCTAATCATAGGCCGTTTTTCCCAAGTCGACTCGTCATCAGTCTGCCACCACCGTTTCACGAGGAGAAGAAGAAAAAATTCCCTTCAATTTCGTACCCTTTAGCCACCGCAAAAGATTGTGTCCCCGCCCTTTTAAAGGAGCATCCTGCTCTCTCGCCGGCCTCGCTGAACGGATCCAAGGCAACTGCAAAGAACCGAGGATGAGGAATGGAAAGTACTGAAACATCCGTCATTAACACACAAAGGTTGTTGCCATAGGACGGCTGCGTGCTTTTGTTGCATTTGCTGGACACCCTAGGCATATATGCAGGTTACCTCACCCTAACAGAGATGACAGAACATTCAATGTTCGACGAGGCTTGGGCACGATGGAGAGGCGCAGTATGGGCAGGCTATTCCAAGATCAGGCGCCCACCAAATTTGCATTCTGGTATGACTGTACTCCGATGCTCAGGCTTACAAGTCTTCTAATGCGTTTATGAGGCCTCACTCTGCCTAGCGTCTGGTGCTTGCTGGCTACTCATTACCAAGACGACAAGCACATCACAGAGGGAAACCAAGATTGCAGAGGAAACATGAATGCGCTTAATTGAATATCAGACCCCAAGCCCTCTACTAGTCATCGTCCGCGTTCCTGTCCAATTCCAGGCTCTCCTTTGGAGGCCCGTCCTTGCCCTTCTTCTTCTTGGAGAAGCGCCAAGATCCAATGCGAGACTGATTTCCATCCTTGGACGCCTTCGACCCGAGCGCAGGGCTGCTTGGCATGCCATCGTAGCTTCGACC
This sequence comes from Beauveria caledonica, assembly GCA_030777785.1. Classification (NCBI taxonomy): domain Eukaryota; kingdom Fungi; phylum Ascomycota; class Sordariomycetes; order Hypocreales; family Cordycipitaceae; genus Beauveria; species Beauveria caledonica. The sequence goes on along the minus strand of JAPFSE010000243.1, from coordinate 25,536 downwards.
AAACGGAATCTCCTCGCCAATGTCGTCAACGTCGCCGATGCTGGAGCGTTGATCGGCCGACATGTTCTTGTCAGAGTTGGCTGTGCTGCCAGGACCCTTCTTAAAGAGCCCCGTATCCTTGCCGAGACGCGAAGACAGGCTAAACTTGCCGGAGCTGCCCTTGCGGAAGAGCTTCTTGACCTTGTTCTCGGGGTCCTTGGGTAGCGAGCCAGACACAGAGTTCAAGTCAGAAGGCGCGTTGGACACACTTCCATCCAAAGTTAGTGACTCGTGAGATTCAGAAACAGATATCGAAGTCTGCGTGTGGATTGAATGAGTATCACGCGAGACTCTGGACTCAGACGGCGAGTCGTCTATGCTAATCGGCACCTCAAGGCTAGGGGTTGCATCGCGGGGCTTGGACTTGTCCTTTCTGAAGAAATTGCCCATGAATGTGGGTGCGTTTGGGTTTAGCCTCTGGTTCACAAACTTCGCGGTGGCCGGGTGGCCTGACCCGATAACACCAACCTGGCTGGCGGATGTTTGTGGGTTACGCAAGTCGTACTCGTCAAGTATTTCATCATCAGCTGATGCGAGCGTGGTAGTCAATAAACTGCCCGTGCCGTGAATCGAAGGCCGCCTCGAGTTGCTTCGCGATGGCCAGCGGCCGTCTGCTGGCTGCCAGAGTCTGTTCTTGGGCACCGCACCATCCACCGGCTGCCCCCAGATAGAACCACTGTCAGTTGACGGCCGAGGCATATCCGCAGATGCAATAGATGCAGGTCGAGAATCTGGATCTATGTCGACGCCATTGGGAGGCTTAATTGGATTGAATCTTCTCGAAAAGTGGCCACCAATCGCACCCTCAGGGCCGGTTGAGCTACGACCAACCCAAGGGAAGTTGATTCGGCGACGCGGTTCGTTGCCTTCAAATTCTTCCGCGACGCGAGGGAACGACTGACTTTGGCCAGACTTTAAACTCCCGAGCGGAGGACCTTCATCAATACGCTTTGCGCCTCTGTTGCGTTGAAAGGTAGACAATAGGCCGCTCAGCCTATGGCTACTAGCTGCGGGCGATTTGGGTGCTTGGTGCGGGTTCAATGAGCTCCTGTCGGCAGGTTCGTATGGCGAGTATGGTAAATTCTGATTTGATCCATAGGGGCTGGAGAATGCACGAAACGACGGGCTAGATGAAGCGGGAGACTGCGGATCATCTTCCGTGATACCAATGGACTCACGTGGATATGGGCCCCCCATGTCGTGGTGATCCTGATCCTCCATTTCGTCGAATATGTTGGAAGGTAAGAGAGTCTGGGCCAGCGGACTCAAAGAACCAGAGGCTATTTTCAACTCGGCCTCTGCATGAGGTTCGTCTGATGGATCGGGTTCGTCCATGAACAATCTGGGTGGGAACGGCGCGTGAACGAATCCCGCCGGGGGCGGATAGCCTGACTCTGATGTAGGCAGCGTATGCGGCGACGGGGAGCCTTGCTCACGGTGAGTGGCGCCATTTGCTTTGGGTCTTTGTTGATGAACAGATGCTGAGCCGTCGTATTCGAGAGCTGCGGACGCTGGCTGTTGATAGTAGATTTGTTGTTGCTGAAGAGCAAGAGAAATTTGGTCTGAAAGAGCTTGGATCTGCTGGTCGAGCTGGTGAGCCAACTTCAGTTCTCGTACTAGACGGGAATGGATCGCGCGCCGACTGGCATCCCATTCTGCCGCTAGGCGATCGTCCTCATGTTGCCATTGCTGATCATCAGCGCCCGGTAGCAACTCGCGCGTAGCCTTGAGGTCTTGTAGTTGTTTACCCTTCTCTTTGAGTTCTGATTCCAGTTCTGTGCACTTGTCTTGAAGCTCTTTATTGGCCTGGTCGAGAGATCGGGCTTGTTTGTCTCGCTTTTGAAGCAAGTCAGATCTTTGGGCCTGAAATTTCTTTCCTTCCATTTTCATGCGCTCAATCTCCAGCTCCAGTTTTATGATACTGTCCTTGGCCTTGGATTTCTTGGCCTCCTTATCTTTCAAGCTCTGCTCCTTCTTGGCGCGTTCCTTCTCAGCAGCGCGCATTTGTTCCATTGTAATTCGAACCTGCGTTTTGAGTTGCGCAGTCTGTTCTTCCTTTTCTTTCAGAACCTGGCGTTTGCGTTCCTTCTCCCTTTTCAAGTCGTCCTCCTGATGTTTGGAGTCGGCTTCGTCCTTGGCATATTGTGCGAGCGTATCTTCAATTTCCTTTCTGATGCACTCGAATTGCTTATTCAGCTCATCCAGTGACATTTCGGGTTCATCGAAGCCTTGATGTTTGAGATGAGGCCGGTCGGAACTTGCAACAGAGGGAGAGTGACGCCTGTTGACAGTGTTTCGTCGCTGGCTCGTAAGGGAGCCATTTGTGTCGCGAACGACGGAGATGGCACCGTCTAGCACGGGAGCAGACTCGAGTGAAGGGACGGGACCAGAGGGGGAGTCGGAATCGTCGCCATCGTCAGTCGAGCCACGGCGATACTCATCGGGAGAAAAGTTGGTGGGTAGACGCGCGTTGCCAAGCTGTGGTTTGCCATCCTTTCCAAATGTGCGCAGACGGATGACTGGGCCGGCGGACTGAAAGTTATTAGGGGCGACAGCAACGACGCGTATATTGTAAAAATGATTTGGTTTTAAGCCAGTGACAGTAATGGCTATTTCGTTTCCAGGGGAGTCGCCGACTACAGCTGGGAGTTTAGCGTTTATGCCGATTGTCGGGTGATGGTAGGCGGACGGCGGGAAGACGTCGTGGCAAAACTGACCGTGAACACCGTTGACTTGTATTGAATATTTTTGTACAGGTTTATTGCTGAGCGGTCGACTCCAGCTGAGGGTGGCAGCATCGGAGCGGATGCCAGCCAGGCACACGTCGGGGGCCTCGGGAATGTCGACGCCGAGTATACTGACCAGCTCTGGGACTGGCTTGAGCAAAGTTTGTAGGGTTCGGTGGACAAGCCTGTGAGCACGCGACAAGATTAGGAGGAGAGGTGGCGAAGGGATTGAAGAGAGCGCAAGATTGTCGGTGGGGGCACGAACCAGAGAGCCGAAACGATGGTAACAAATGTATGAAAGTATTGCTCGAGAAAGTCGTTGATGGGCATGTGGAGTAAGAACTCATGCGCCTCGAAATAGCTCTGCAGCATCCATTCACGAGGATCGAAGATGATGAAGGCGGTACCAATGACTGTGAAGAAGGTTATGGGAAAGTATTCGAGCGGGCGGAGGAGGTAGCAAAAAAAGACAAAGAAGAAAGTGCCGGCAGTCCATGCCAGAAACTGCCAGACCATTATCGCAGGGACCGGGACATAAGAGCAGCAGCGGACGGGGCGCTGGAAGCTCTTTTGAAGATGAGGGTCTGGTGGTGGCAGCGAAAAGTATGGCGGTTGTGGTGAAGAACAAGTCGAAGCAAAAGGCAGATGGCTTGAGTTAAAGCTCCGCCGAATCTGACGAGATGATTGGGTGGGCGATGGGGAGGCGCCCGGTGAACGGTCGCTAGGGTGCGAATGAGGACCGATACGCACTGTGTGGCTTTTCGGGGAAAAGCTGAGGAGTCACAGTGCGAAAAGGCGCCAGCCCAGAAGACGCGCTAGAATTAGCACTGGATAGCGCAGGTAGCCCTGGTTGAAGAGGCGGCTATTTAGCTAGGTACAGTCCTACCACGTTCGTGAAAGGCCGCAGTAGACGAAGAGAACAGTGTTTCGCGACGATTAAGCAGATAATTGTCTGTAATTTGGGAGTTTTGTGTGAGCTTGACAACAGCGGTACATTCAGGCTGACATTGGCTCACATGTGGCTTATTCTTATTAAAGCCAAAGGCAATACTGATGGAGGACCTAGGTTTTCATCTAGGCATTTCACATGAATCATGCCGGTTTTGCAATTCATGCTGGCGATTATTCATTGTCTGAGGGTGTGTCAGTTACTTGTGGCAAACAAGGTAGTGCTCTCTCGAAGTCTTGCAAGAACTACCATAGCTTTGTTCGTTGTAAGCCAAGCCGGACCCAGTATTGGTGCAAAGGCTGAAATACTCATACTCGCTTTTTCCGTGAATGAGTGTCTACTTACTTGGCTGTGCATCCAGTCGCTTTAGCCCCCGAATGACATCTCAAGTTGGATCCGAGGTAGCAGCGGGAGCTTACCGTTGCGTGCCCCAACAGCGCGGAAGCGTGTCCATTGATGGAGACTGATTGAACTGTAGCGTAGTTGATGCTACAAATATGCGCTTTAGAATCACGAGTCACTGGTATAACGAGTTACAGACGTGCCAAGAGAGGAGCATGACTCAAGTCACTTGCAGGCTTGTAGACTCGGATGGATTAGATGGATCGGAGATTTGACCCTGGCCCGGCGTTTTGAACAAGCAATAATGAAGAGAAAAAAAAATGAGAAAAACACATGCCACCGGGCCGCGGCTCGTGGATCTGGTTGATAGGTAGGTACCTAGGCGACCGGCCAAGTCTGGGGAGTGGGTTATTGCTTCCGGCGTGGCCGGGCTGGGGGAATTAATTAGGGCCTAGGTACCTTATTACCTACTTGCCTATGAGGTCAGCAATTTCTTACATTGGGCCGCTGAAGGGCTTGAAACCGTGCTTCAATTGACAGCTTGACAGCCAAGGCATACAGGGGTCTGCATGCTAAAAGATGCCGTGCATATCCCAACATTGCCGGGCACCCAAGGACGAGCGAGTGAGGAAAATAGTTCTGAGGAACTGGACATAGCAGAAATTCGTACAATTCTCTTCTTTAATTTCCCTTTCCTCATGTGCTTCTTGTTAATTTTGCCAATTTTCCCACCCTCTGCAACAAAGACCTTCTCCGTTGCCCTCTGCCTCCTCTCTGCCCTGTAGGTAGAGGTAGGTAATACCGCAGCAGACCCCTGCAACTGCCTGCAGCGCCTCATCCGCCAAGGCCCAAAAGGCAATCATGTGCTTCTCGCACCAGATCTGACAAGCCACCAGCACGCCGCCTTTGCCAAGACCGCGCTCAACAACTCTTCTCGACTCCCCAACTTGTCTCGCCAGCTTCATCTTCACTTCCTCCCTCTTCTTCACTTCCTCGTGCCCTTGCTACATTCCCTTTTCTAAGCCGCATCTCTGCAGCGTTGCAGTCCCTTCTTGATCGATTTGTTGGCATCGTAGCAGCCCTTGGCTTTGTCTTGGGCTCCCCGCCACCCGACACCTTGCGACCTCCGACCTGCGACGGTCCGTCATCACTGCGCAACCCAGCCACTATCGTCCGCCCTTTTCTCAACTAACGGCTCTTCTTTCTTTTCCCACTACCCCCTCAAGCCTCCGAGAGTCGGCCTCGTATAAAGCGCCCCAAGCCATTACAACGCAACCCGCATCCCGCCTGCGTGGCTGGCATACATCGCTCTCGAACCGTTGGCTCCGCCTGCCTGTCCGCCGCCGCCGCTCGACAACTTGCCTACCTAGGTACCTACCTACCATCTTTACCGTTTCCCCCAGCGCCGTAACGGCAGCTTTTCACAATGCAGTACGTGCGCAACATCAGCGACTCGGTGTCGACGGCATGGAACTCGATAAATCCTGCAACCCTCAGCGGTGCCATCGACGTCATCGTTGTTGAACACAAAGATGGCACCCTTGCTTGCTCGCCTTTCCACGTTCGCTTCGGCAAGTTTTCTTTGCTGCGCCCATACGAGAAAAAGGTCGAGTTCCGAGTCAATGGTTCCAAGCAGGAGTATTCCATGAAACTTGGCGAAGGTGGTGAAGCTTTTTTTGTCTTCGAGACCACAGAGAACATTCCAGAGTCTATGCAGACGTCCCCCCTCGTCTCCCCAGCAAGCAGTCCACCCCTCGGTCCTGACGAGTCCGTTTCCCAGCTCGGCGTACCCGAATTCGAGCTCGATGGTGATGGTGCCAATGACCCTCGAGGCTCCGCTCGCCATCTAGATGAGAATGGTAAGCTATGCAACCTCGCAAATAAATGTACATTCGCTCAACATCAGCTACAGGATACCCCACTCCAGCCTCCTCTCCCCTCGGCCTGTCAAACCCAAGACCAGCTTCTGGCGATTGGTCTGCCGCGCTTACCCGTCCTCGCAGCGATGATGCCTTGCGTCATTCGGCCCGCGCAATCGACCAAGACAACAGTGATGCTGCCGAGCGTGACTCTGAACGATCCCCGAGCCCCAGCCCAGAGACCATTCAGGAAGCCATCGACCGTGCCATGATACTGTCGCGCGGTCTCTCTGCGGTCAATATTCCCAGCCAAGTCACCGAGACTGGAGATCTTATGCTGGACATGGCTGGCTTCCGGAGCAGCGAAGAGGAGATGCTCCGCGCCGAGATTCAGGCTAGGAAGATTCTCTCCGAAGAGCTGGACGGCAACTACGATATTGGTGCGCTTTTTGGCTTCGACGAAGAGGGCAATCTGTGGATCTACAGCAGCGAGACCGCCAAAAAGGCCGCCATGAACAAGACGATCGAGTCCTCCCTGCAAGCCCATCGCCATGCCGTCTCCGCCGATGCCCTCTCGGACCCAGGTTATCAAAGCGACGGCAGCGATGTGACCAACTCCCCTCGCGTTCCTACTCACCGTCGCTCCGAGTCTGATGCTGGCCCAGCCGGCCTTGCCACCCCTCCGCGAACCCCCGCCGATACCGGTGTAGGTAACCCGAACCGCAACTATGCAAAGACTCTGCGCTTGACTAGCGACCAGCTCAAGAAGCTTGAGTTGAAGTCGGGTGAGAATCCCATGAGCTTTACTGTTAACCGTGCCACGTGTACCGCCAATATGTACCTCTGGAAATACGACAACCCAGTCGTCATTTCCGACATTGACGGAACCATTACTAAATCAGACGCCCTCGGCCATGTTCTGAATATGCTCGGACGCGACTGGACGCATGCTGGCATTGCCAAACTCTACAGCGATATTGCCCTCAACGGATACAACATCATGTATCTGACGAGTCGCTCCGTCGGCCAGGCCGATACTACGAGGGCATACCTCAACAATATTGTCCAAGAGGGCTGTAGAATGCCTCATGGTCCCACAATTCTGTCTCCGGACCGAACAATGGCGGCCTTGCGCCGTGAGGTATACCTTCGCAAACCACACGTCTTCAAAATGGCCACTCTTCGCGACATTGCCAACCTATATGGCCCTGACGGGATACCTTTCTATGCTGGCTTTGGTAACCGGCTGACAGATCAAATTTCGTATCGAACTGTCGATGTTCCACGAAATCGCATCTTCACCATCAACTCTAACTCAGAAGTCTCTCTGGACCTGCTCAGCTTGAACAAGCTCAAGATGAGCTATGTCCACATCAATGAGGTCGTCGACCATTACTTTCCTCCGGTTTCTACTCTCGTCATGGGCGGTGGCGAGGACTACACCGACTTCAAGTACTGGAGAGACACGCCTCTCGAGCTGGATGAATTCTCCGCTAGCGACAGCGATGACATTCTGGATGAAGTCGATGAGGGCAGCGAGTACACAGACGGCGAGGATGAGGACCTGGATGAGCGCCTGGGCGAGAGCTACATATCCCAAGCCTCCATTGACGACATTGAAAGCCGCCTGGCCGCCTCGATGACGCAAAGCCAGATGGAGGAAGGTCTTGACGGCCAAGTCGACGACGAAGACAACGATGACGACGATGACGAAGAGCCGATTGACGAGGAAATTGACGACGGTCTTGAGCCCGAAGATGACGAGCGCATTATTAAGAAGAACGCAGCTGACCTCGAAGAAGACGTTGCTGCGGAAATCATTACTGGGGTTGGTCATTTATCCATGGATAAATAAGCATAAAGAGACGTCTGGCTAAGAATTTCTATTTGGACGACATTAAGCAGGGCAAGGGCATCGCCGCACTTAACATTGGTGCCAAGGCGCCGCTCATACTCGAACCCGTCGAGATTCGCTCCCCATCCGAGTAAAGAAATGGCAAACAGGATGGAAGTCTAGGGCTAAAAGAAAGAGGAGGGTCAGACACTTGCAGCAAAAGGGCATTTCATGTTGGAAGCATAGCGTGGCGCGCATATTTTTGATGGCGGGTTTACCTTTTTTTTTTTTTGTCCTCTCAGTTTCCGTTTGGTCTATTCGTTCCCAGAACCAAAGTTTTCGGATTATTGGATGCACCAATGTACGAATATGTAGACGTTGTGGGAGCAGCACAGAACAAGAGAAGTACCTATACATGTATTGGGGCATATCTCGACCTTGCACGAAATTGTATATATCCTAACCGACATTGAATTGATTCAAATTTACTGCGCAATTTCTTTCTTTCTTTTTTTTTTTTTTTTGAATTACAGCAGGCCACAATTGATGGCATCTTCTGTTCTGCCCAGATCTCTATTTGAGCCCAGAAGGTCACAACTTTACAATCGTAACGGCCCCAAACTCAAATCATCCTTACGTCATTTCATTTACATTCATTTTCGTTGCTTATTCGCCCATCGCGTCTACTGCTTCTGCTCATTCAACCACTTGAGACGAATCTCTACGGCTCTCTTGTGCGCGTGAAGCTCCTCGACGCCCGCGAGCTGCATGACGGCGGGGCCGACGTTGCGCAGGCCCTGGCTGGTGAGGTTGGCGCAGGTAATGTGCTTCATGAAGGAGGCGAGGTTAACACCCGAGTACTGCTTGGCGAAGCCATAGGTAGCTGCAAGACACGTGTTAGCTTTTGACGGGTACATTGGGCAAGGAATAGAACAGAGAAGAGAGGCTTACGTAGTGAGTGGTTGACACCGGCCGAGTAGTCGCCGACGCTCTCGGGGGTCCACTCGCCGATAAAGACGCTGCCGGCGTTGACGACCTTGTCTACAACCTTGGCTGCGTCGTTGACTTGCAGGATCAGGTGCTCGGGTGCGTAGTCGTTGCTGATGCGTATGGCGTCCTCGATAGTCTTCACGGTTACAGTCACTGAGTGCTTAATCGAGCCGCGCACAATGTCGACACGCGGCAAGGCCGTGGCCTGATTGTGCACTTCGTCCTCGATGGCCTTGAGCTGCGCCTCGGAGAGGTCCACAGTCAGTAGGATCACTTGGCTGTCGACACCGTGCTCGGCCTGCGAGAGAAGATCGGAAGCGACAAAGGCGGGGTTGGCGTCCTTGTCGGCCACAACGAGTACCTCGGACGGGCCAGCGGGCATGTCGATACTGACGCCGGCGTTGGTGTCGTTGCTGACATGCATCTTGGCAGCAGTGACAAATTGGTTGCCCGGGCCGAGAATCTTGTCAACCTTGCTGACACTTTCTGTTCCGTAGGCCATGGCCGCGACAGCCTGTGCGCCACCGGCGAGGACGATGCTCTCAGCACCAACCTTGTGGGCAATGTAGACAATCTCGGGAGATATGCTGCCATCAGAACGAGGAGGAGAAGCAATAACAATCTTCTCGCAGCCGGCAACCATGGCGGGGACACCAAGCATAAGAGCAGTGCTGGGCAGCACGGCAGTGCCGCCAGGTACATACAGTCCTACACGCTCAATGGGACGCGAGAAGCGGCCACATACGACGCCAGGCATGGTTTCAACGCTGAGGGGCTTGTCCTCGGCCTGTGCGGCGTGGAATTTCCGAATGTTGTCGTAAGAGGTGTCGATAGCCTTGATGGTCTCGGGGGAGAGTTTCATGAGCTCGGATGGGAAAGGCGCCTTGATGACTGGGGACGTGAGGGAAGTAGCCTTTTCGAACTTGTGAGTGTAAGAGAGCAGAGCCTTGTCGCCGCCTTTGCGGACCTCTTCGATGATGGGAACGACAATCTTGAGGATAGCCTCGGGTGACTTTTGTGACGGGCGCTGAAGCGTCTTTTGCAGGTCTGAGCTGGAAACGGAAGCAGAGTCCACTCGCTGCATGAGGATGCGGTCACTGGTAGGAGTAGCTTCGGGTGCGGGGGCCGGCTTAGCTGGAGCAGAAGTAGAAGCAGCTGGGGTAGCGATGCCCTCCTTCTCAGCCCATTTGCCCTTGGCATTTCCCGGACGTCTCTTGACTTTGAGGCTCTTGGCATCAAGATTGGCCTGAACGTCAGCCAAGCTGACACCGGCACTGACAGCCTTTGTCAGGGCAAAGTATATCAAATCGGCAGCCTCAAAGGCGACTTCCTCCTGAGTCTTGGCGTCACAAAGCTCTTCAGCCTCTTCCATAATCTTGGCCCGCAGGAGCTTCTCATCAGAGAAGAGTCGAGCGGTGTAAGAGCCCTCGGGGGCGGACTCTTTGCGGGAAACGAGTGTCTGTTCGAGGGCCGCGATGCCACCAAGGTTTCCGAAGCAGCCAAATTGCTGTAGGTGACAGAAACGACCCTTTTGCTTAACAACAAACTTGAGCGTGTCGTTGTCGCAATCGAGAGCGATTCGAATGAGCTCTTGTGTGTCGCCCGAGGTAGCTCCCTTGATCCAAAGACCTCGTTTCCTGCTCTGGTAAACGCCAGTCTGCGTGCGAAGAGCCTCGAGGATGCTGTCTTCGCTAGTGTAGGCAAGGCCAAGAGAAATACCAGTCTCATCGGTAACGACAGTGGGTACGAGCCCATCGGGGCGGTCCGACTTCCATCGGCTGGAAAGAACCTTGGAAAGGAGCAGCTTACTGGTATCCGCCTTGTCGGTGGTCAGACCAGTAGAGGGCAGGATGGGGACGCCGTTGCTGTTCTGAGCAATCTCGAGAAATTCCTGCAGCGAAGCGCCTTCGGTGGGCTTAATGTAAAGAACCTTGGTCTTTGTTGCTTGCGCATCGGCAATAAACTTGGTCACGTCCCAGGTCTTGGGGTCGAAGTCGCGGACGAGCAGACCGTGCTCCGAGGCGGCGGACAGATCCGGGGTGGACACAACGGGAAGCACGCGGTCACCCAGCTCGGTATACTGAGGAAGCGATTCGGGGGTTACAAAGACTCGCTTGGCACCGCGGTCGAGCAAGCCAAGCACATCGTCTTGCTCCAGGGCTGTGGCATCGAGGTGGGCTTGAAACTCGGCGCTGTGACGGTTGAAGAACTTGGCAAACTTTTCGAGGAGCTGCGGCTTAGCGTCGAGAAAGGGACAGCCAAGAATCGAGACCTCCTCGCGAGAAAGACCCTCGAGATTGGCCAACCCCGGAGGGACGGCGACGCTGACGAGGAACGGCAGCGGGAGCTCAACCTCCATGTTGCAATAGAGTGGTGGGCGCTGTAGATGAAGGGTTTAGTGGCCGAGCTCGGGGGGGAGGATTTGATGGCCGTTGTCGTGACGCAAAATGACAGACTCTAATTGGCGCTACAGTGTTGCTATCAAAGCAGACTGGCGGTATTGGATCATATAAAACGATGCAAAAGAGGAATAAAAAAAGGGTCAAGGCAAGGGCTCGATATGACTCTGCTTTCGGCGTTCCTGCATCGGCCGTCTTTTTTGGTGGGGCACAGAGCGCCGATAGCTGTTGTTGCCCCTCCAAAAACCCAAACACATTTTGCTTGCGATAGAGAAGCCAGCAGGCTTTTTAGTGCTGCTGTTATTGGCCAGTCATTGAATGGCTCTCAATAGGTTAGTTACCTACTCCGTACTCCGTACCTAACTAACTACCTACCTAGGTAGAGGCTAGGCGAGCCTGGCACCGTATATGCGCTTCGCTGGCATGGCCAATCGTCATAGAAAATGCGCTTCGAAGCCGAAAAAGAAAATACTGTGGTTTCGGAAATCAAGAATCTTCTCTTCCCTACTTGGAGTCTTTCCGGCCATGCTTCACCTGCTCTGTTTTGGGTCGTCCACCAGCACATTGATAGGTACAACGTGTTGGCCGGAACGGGATTAGAATGTTGCGACCGGGAACTCCAGCGACCACTTCTCGCGCTCACAAGGCAAGCTTGCAACCCATCAACTTTCCATCACGCGCTGCGCTGCCTTGCACTTCACGGTGAACCCTTGATCATCTGGCATGTGTAAAGCCACCAACCCGACTTAGCAATCTAGTTTATCCTTCTTGAGCTGCCGCAGCCCACTCGTTTGCTGCTGGTCCAACTCATCCCACCTTCCGCCGAGTTCCTCTACGATACCGATTGCGCCTGGCTGCGCATCACAACCACAATGTCCTCCGCGCCGCCGCAGACCAACGGCGTTACAGCCTCTACCACAGCTGCTCCCGCCGCGAATCCTGCCCAGGGAGCTTCCGCCGCGATGACCGCGAATCCTGCCGCCGCCGGTGGCCCGTCATCCACATCACAGCCCACGGCCGCCGCGGCGCCGCGACCGCGAGACGCCCGCCTCATTGAGCTGCTGCTGACCTCACAGGGCGTGACGTCGTATGAGCAGCGCGTGCCCCTCCTCCTCCTCGACTTTGCCTACCGCCACACCTCATCCATTCTCAACGACGCGCTGCACCTCTCCGGCGACCCTTACGTCTCGCAGGCGGGCGCCAAACCCTCGGCGACCGCCGGCGCCAGCGCCGCGGCCCCTGGCGACGCTGCCATCTCCGCCAACGCCATCAAGCTCTCCATCGCCGCCCGCCTCGGCTACCAGTTCCGCGGCGGCAGCTCCGGCGGCGGCATTAGCAAGGAGTACATGCAGGAGCTGGCCCGCGAGCGCAATAAGGTCGCTCTCCCGCGCGTCGTCACCCAAGAGTGGGGGGTGCGTCTACCTAGCGAGCGCTTCGTCCTCAGCGGCACCAGTTGGGGCCTGCAGGACGTTTGGGATGAGATTGGTGACGAAGAGGTGCCCGAGGCGGCTGGCGGCGATGCGATGGAGGGTATTCAGGGCCCGGCACTGGAAGATGTGGGCGGCGACGGTGTTGAAGGCGGCACCGTCGAGGATATGTTTGGTGATGACGTCGATGAGGAAATGGCCGAATAACTGCCGTCCTTCCCGGAGACCGAGACGTGTTTGCTTTCGACTTTTATCACTGGAACTGGCGATTGAAAATTGAACGGCGTTTTGGGCGTTTTTACTGCGCCATACAATATGGGCTGGGCAACACTTGGGTTTTTTTTTCAATAGCAATGCTAGTATACAATACAATACGCGTGCTTGCGTGCTTCAAGTGACGCGGCATGGCGTACAAATATTGCAGTCAATGAGACGGTGGCTGCGCTTTCATATACGCACAAGATGTAATGCTTCAGATTTGAACTTTTCTGTTTGCCAACTCTATTAATACAGGTACGAGCGCGCTCATAACTCCATTCATCTATCTATTCTTCTCACGCTTGCTGCATCGCTTGAGGAAGGATGCATATTCCGATGAGAATTGCAAGCCTCTGCACTACTCATTAGGAGGTGCCAGAAATCTCGCCGACTCGGGCAGAGGCACCACCTTGTCCAACTCACTCTTCAAAGGCTTGCCCATTGTCCCGCGCGGAATCTTGTCGCAGAACAAGACCCCGCCGGTCGGAACCTTGTGCGCCGCAAGCTTGGAAGCGACGAAATCGACAACCTGCTGCGCAGTCAGCTGCGCGCCGTCGCGTCGAACAATGTACGCCATGCACTCTCTGTCCTTGTCGTCATCCCGGGCCGGCGTGGATGTCACCAGAGCGTCGGTAATGTCGCCGTTTTGCAGGAGCACGCTTTCCACCTCGGCTGGCGCCACTTCCTCGATCCTGACCTTGAAGATTTCCTTGAAGCGTCCCAGCAGCGTGAGCGCTCCGTTTTCGGGGTCCAATACGCCCTTGTCGCCTGTGCGGAACCAGCCGGGCTCACCCGGCAGAAAGGCCTTTTCGGTTGCGGCCGCATTGTTGTAGTAGCCGCTGAACGCGGTCGCGCTGCGAGCGCACACTTCGCCAGCGGCCCCGGGTGGTACCTCTTGCAGTGTATCAAAGTCCACGATCCTGTGAATATTGTTTCTTTAGCATATTGCGATCCTGATGCCTTGTGTATCTGTGCAAAGATATCATTGTGCTTACTTGACGGCCGTTGAGGGTGCGACTTGGCCAACACAGCCAGTGACCCAGTTGTCATCTATGATGCCCGAGCTCAGCGCAGCTACTTCTGTTGTACCATATGCGGTGTTCACTCTGGCTTTGTCAGGGAGAATTTTCCTGAACATATCGACGCTTTCTTGACGACAAGGTGCCCCTACAAATGAAACCTGCAATAGCGAGGCAAGAGGCTTCCGCGCGCCATCTGTCGAGTTGAGAACGACTGCCATGTTTTCCATGAGACGAGGGGTTATCACGGTAGCGCCGATACTCTGCGAATGAATTCTGTCAATGACAGTCGCTGCGTCCTTCGCCTTAGTCACGCAGACAGAGTAGCCACCTAAGCAGGCGCGCGTGTGAACCAAGGCGCCGCTCACGTGGAACATTCCAATCACCAGCAGAAAAGGTTTGTCTAGCAGCGGCAGGGCAGCAACGAGGTCGACCCTGAGAGCTGACGCTCGGTGGTTTATCATGGCTGCCTTGACAGACCCTGTCGAGCCGCTTGTGAAGAAGCGAAAGGCCTCGCGCGAGGCCGCATCCTTTCCCTCGTTGGCATTGCGAAAACTTGCCTCGTCCACGCCGTCAATGATGTTGCTCAAGCTCGCCTGCGTACCGCGGTAGGGGCCCAGGCCCGGAGGGTCAAAAATGACAACCATGCTAGGCGGCAAGCCTAGGCTCTTGACAGTGTCCAGAGCGAGATGCAGGAACTCGGGTGCGACGAAGAGCCACTTAAGCCCAGCCGCTTGAATGGCGGTGGCTAGCTCGGCCTGCTTGACAAAGGTCGGGATTCCAGAATACACTGCACCGGCGGCAACGGCACCGTCGCCGAGAACATAGTAGTAAATGTCATTCTCGCTGAGGAGACCAACCCCGTCCTGGTCAGCTACGCCGAAGCGCTGCAGTCCGACCGCTATGCGCTTCACCGTGGAAATGTATTGCGGTCGCGAGATATAGCGGCCCGGGCGGTCGGCGTCGACCAAAATCTGGCGCTACGTTAGCACGCGGATACGGCATACTACTTAGGCCATGCATACCGGACGGAGATGCGTGGAGTCACTATCTTGACTATGGGAAAAAATGCGTGTTGTATAATCCATTTGAGGCAGCGTTAATGAAATGCTAAAGTGTGCTGGTATGTACGTGAGGAGTCTAGATATCTTGTCTATAAAATATACACATCTACCCCGAAGAAATGTGCGAAAGGCCGATGTAGGCAGCAGCCGTAAGTCCGACGCTGTATAATATAAGTACATAAGCAGGCACCAGGCTCCGCGGCTCCGACAGCATCGGCAAACCATGATGTTTGCTGTAGTAAATTTATTTAATTTACTCCATCTTCGGAGTATTTGTTAAGGACAATAAGCGTCTCCAGTTAAGCAAGTGGGTACGATTCCCCGCACGACGCTACTGCTGATCTTTTACAATGCCAAACGGTCAAAATATAGCTTCATTTCCGGATCCGGATAGATGAATGATATACGACACGAGGGAAGCAATCAACGATCAATAGGCCTGTTTGTCAATATTTAGTGATTTCAGAGATCCGTCGCGGGCATTACCAGTGATGCTCTGATTGATGCCAAGTATCGATATGGGGTGAGGCCGGCCACAAGCCAAAATATGAGACACGATGCGTTCGTGCCCCGTCGCGCACCAAACTTTCAACGCAGGTCCAGGTCGCCTGGTCACCTGCCATTTTGCCTGGCGCTGGCCGTTTAAAGAAGGTCGTCAAACTTGTTATTACATAAAATTAACTCGCGTTACTCGGACTCTGAGGAGACCTTGATGGAAACGGAGTGCTGCCAAATCTAGCTCCTTGGCCGACCGGATGTGCACCACCATCATCAAGCCCCTATCCGTTTCAGCCATCTACTTCCCGACGTCGTTCAGCCCAAGCACACACCCCTTTGGCTTCAAAGCGGTCAGGCGCGGCGTTGGGCTCTGTTCCCTCTTGCGTGAGTGAATTCCTTGAGATAACGCTGCCAGTACGGATGTGGGCGTGAATGAAAACTGACAAAAGGCACTTTTGGCAGTATTGTTAGGATACTCCCGAGGTATCTTGCCGCAGGTTGCCAGGCCAGTAACGGGGTGTAAAGATGTGGCGCTACCCCAGCCCTCAATGCGCCACTTCCGGCGGATAAGAGGAGACTGTCATCAATTGCTGGAATAGGAAGCTGTTGCAATGGACAAAGAAGACGCCATCATGGCGCCAGTGGCGCCCGACGACTTCTCGCTGCGAGAAGACCCAGCCAGATGCCCTCGATGGCTCGATAGAGTCGAGATTTAGCACCAACTTGTGGGGTGCTGATTGGGCTAAGAGTGGCAGATTGTCAACCATGATTGGAACTGGGAACAGCTACGCTAACATAGCAGCTGGGGCGCCAAGAATTATGCTTATTCTCTATCCATCTCCATCATCGCCAAAGTGGGGTAGCTGGTAGCTCGCCGAGCCAGACTGGACAAGAGGTACCTCTCACACCTGCAGGGTCCCTGCCGTGAAGACGGTATTGGTGCCCCGGTTCCCGCTTTGTCCGCTATGTAGTCGCCTTGTGGGCGCAATTTCTCCTTCTTCCCCGATTTGGCAGTTCATTTAGACAGCTGCCAGACGTTGCAACCTGACGTGCTCCTCGCTTCTGACTGGTGGCTTGGCGGATTCGCATTATCTGCCAGCTATCAACAGCGAATTGGTAGATGCGCAGAGGAGAGTTTAGTCGAGGGCATATTATACCTTCCTAGCTGGTCACTGGCCAGTGTACTTCAGTCCTTGGCGTCAGAATCGCTCATTGTCTGTTAGCCGATCCTCATAGAAGGCGACATCGCACGCGAGAATTTGAGCGTGAAATAGGAAGGTGAATATTCTCTCATGTTTCCAAGCAAGGGGTCAATGCCAAAGCCATGACAGATGCCATTGAGAGCATTGCTGCTCGGCAGTCTGCGTCGAGCATAAATACCCCCCGAGAGACGGACTTGAAAGCATCGATATCAACCTCACTTCACTCACCAACTCATCCAATTACTTCATTCCTCCTTTAAAACATACTATCAAAATGGTTGGCTTCAAGAGCTTCGCGGCCCTTTTCCTTGCGGCCCTTGGCGCCGCTGCTCCTGCTCCCTCTGGCGGCAAGTACATCGTCACCCTCAAGGATGGTGTCACTGCCAGCAAGGTCGAGTCTCATTTGCAGTGGGTGAATGATGTTCACGCTCGCAGCCTCGGCCGCCGTGACCTCAACCTCAACGGTGTTGAGAAGACCTATGAGATTGGTAGCTTCAACGGTTACGCTGGCAACTTTGATGCCGCCACCGTTGAGCAGATCCGCAACAACCCTGAGGTATGTCAAAGCAGAATCGGATCTGCACTAGTTATAGATCAAGTGACGTATGAACTGACTCGCATCAACAGGTTGAGGAGATTGAGCTAGACCAGGAGTGGACTCTGTACGCTCTGACCACTCAATCCGACGTCCCCCACGGCTTGGCCACCATTTCGCACCGCCAGTCCGGCGCCAGCAACTACCTCTACGATAGCACCGCTGGTCAGGGTGCCTACGCTTACGTCGTCGACTCGGGTGTCAACATTGACCACGTCGAGTTCGAGGGCCGTGCTACCCGCGGTTACAACGCAGCTGGCGGCGAGGACGTCGACACCATCGGCCACGGTACCCATGTCTCCGGCACCATTGCCTCCAAGTCGTACGGCGTGGCCAAAAAGGCCAGCATTGTCTCCGTCAAGGTCTTTAGCGGCCGCACCGCCGATACCTCTGTCATCCTCGACGGCTACAACTGGGCCGTCAACGACATTGTCGCCAAGCGCCGCCAGTCTCGCTCCGTCATCAACCTGTCTCTGGGTGGCGGTGTCTCGACCGCCTTTGACCGCGCCATCGCCAGCGCCTACGATCAGGGTGTTCTCAGCGTCGTCGCCGCCGGCAACGAGAACCAGGACGCCAGAAACGTCTCGCCCGCCCGCGCCCCCCAGGCCATCACCGTCGCCGCCGTCAACTCCGAGTGGTCCCGCTGGATTTGGAACTTTCAGCAGGGCTCCAACTACGGCACTCCCGTCGACATCTACGCCCCCGGTGAGGATGTTCTCTCCACCTGGATCGGCTCCAACACTGCCACCAACACCATCACCGGCACCTCGATGGCATCTCCCCACATTGCTGGTCTGGCCATCTACCTCGCCGTTCTCGAGAACCTGAGCACCCCCGCCGCTGTCACCAACCGTATCAAGCAGCTTGGTACCAAGGATAAGGTTGTTGGCAACGTTGGCAGCACTGTCAACCTGCTCTCTTACAACGGCAACCAGTAAGTAAAAGTATGCGGCAATGTGTGGAGGATACTTCACTAGCTGGTTAATGACTTGAATGAATTTCTTGGATAACAATATACATGACTTTTTGATGACTTTGCACCTGCCTACTCAGTTGGATATGTCTATCTATGTGATGTAGTAGTCCTTGTATCTCGCTCTGAGACTCTAATAACTAGACACAGAGACAAGTGTAAATCATGACCCACGAAATGAAGAAAATTATGTATGCTTACACAATCGATCTACTCTACATCATCAGCCGATATATTTGAACTTTAACTCTTTTTTTTGAGATAAACGAAATCCAGCTAGTTCACTATCCGTATGACTCTGTCATGGGCCAGCAATGGTGGTTGTCAGTGCCGCCCCACTTAACTTGCTGGGGAGATGTACGGCCGAACTCGCCTACCCTTTTAAGAAAGCATCATCGCGAAACAGTTGGACAGGTGGCAACTGTAATAGCCAGGGTCCTGCGGCAATATGAGCGCGGCCCTGACGAATCCATCGTCACTTGACACGGGTATGTTGGGAGTGCATTTCCGAATTCACCAAACGGCAGCTGATTGTACGCGGACCAGTCGACTACGACCCGATAGACCACCTCAACCTACTCTTTGCGAACCCGGCCTCGGTATCATCTCTGAACCGCGTATCACAGACGCTCCAGTCTCGGCAGAATGAATTGGCCGACGAGATCAGTGCGCTCGAGTCGGCGCAGGCCTACAAACCCAACTCGAGCCTAGAGCGCATGCAGTCGGCTCAAACGGAGCTGACGCAGCTCTTTCGCAAGATCGAAACGGTGCGGTCCCGCGCCATCGAGACGGAAGAAAATATAACTTCCATGACATCCGACATAAAGCGGCTTGATGGGACAAAAAAGAACCTCACGCTCAGTATGACGGCGTTGAAGCGTCTGCAGATGCTGACAACTGCCTACGAGCAACTGCGCGGTCTTGCCAAGACGCGGCAGTACCGTGACTGCGCAGGTCTGCTGCAAGCGGTGCTACAGCTCATGAAGCACTTCAATAGCTATCGCAGCATTGAGCAAATTGCCACGCTGAGTCGCGAGGTTTCGGAGCTCCAGCGCGAACTGTTGGAACAGGTGTGCGAGGACTTTGAAATGGCATTTGCCAAGGGCGAGGTCTCTGCCAAGCGTGGCATGCTTGTTGAAGCATGTTTTGTCATGGATGCGCTGGGAGACTCGGCAAAATCGAGGCTGATAACGTGGTACGTCAACACGGAGCTGCGTGAATACCGCCAGGTGTTTCGCGGCAACGACGAGGCTGGCAGCCTAGACAATATCGGCCGCCGGTATGCTTGGTTTAAGCGTACAATGAAGACTCATGAAGATGAGCATATGGTCATTTTCCCGGCGCATTGGCACGTCAGTGAGGTTTTGGCAACGACATTCTGCGACGGGACGAGGGACGACTTCAAGGGCATCCTGGAGCGTAGCATGCGTCGTACAGATGGAGCAAAGGTCGATGTGAATTTGCTCTTATCTTGTCTGCAAGAGACGCTTGACTTTGAGCAGAGCCTCGAAAACCGCTTTTCGAATGAGCCACGAGCGAGCATCGACACACTGAGCTCTGTCGAGGGCAAGTCATATGCTTTCAATGGTCTGATTTCGGTTGCCTTTGAGCCATACCTCAGCCTATGGGTCGACTCACAAGACAAGCAACTGGCCACCATGATGCCCAAATACAGAAGCCAACCTCTAATATCATCGGACGACGAATTCTCTCCACAAGCGGTGGTGCAGTCCGCCATTGAACTATTTCACTTCTATAAGCTCACCCTATCACAATGCGCAAAGCTATCGACGGCTGAAAGGCTGCTGGATCTGTCAAGAATACTGGCAAAATATCTCGACGAGTATGCGCAGCAAGTTCTACTACATAAACTACAAGCCCCTGGCCAGGCATTGCCGACGCTGCAGAACTGCATTCTGGTGCTGAACACAGCCGACTTTTGGCACGCCAACACGAACCAGCTGGAAGAAAATATAAAAAAGCGCATAGACCCCGAGTTGGTTGGCAAGGTCGACCTGTCATCCCAGTCAGACGCCTTTCTCGGTGTTGCTAGCGCGTCAGTCTTGGCCCTGGTGCAGATTGTAGAGCAGCATTGTGAAGGTGTCTGGCGCGAGATGAAGAATACAAACTGGAGCACAATGGAGACTGCGGGTGATCAGAGCTCATATGTTGGCGAGCTAGTGAAGCACGTCAACGACAAGGCGGATGAGATCCTGGCCATGGTTGGCAAGCAACAGTATGCCAGGGCTTTCTGTGATAATCTTGTCGAGCATTTGGCAACAAGCTACATCAACAGCATTGTGCAGTGCCGGCCGATTTCAGAAACCGGTGCTCAGCAGGTATGCATCAATATACTTCCACTTGTTTGAATTATGGACTAACGGCAGTGGAAGATGCTTGTGGACAAATATGCGCTCACAAAATCCTTTGGTACACTGATTCTACATCATAATCCATCTCCGACACCCCAACCACCTCCCGCTGGCTTCGTTAGAAGAGTAGAGCAGTCCATGGGCCGCATAGATCCATTACTCAAGACGCTGCAAATTCGGCCCTCACCGCCCGAGGGACTTGTGCAAGCTTACCTCATTCACATAGGCGACAAGTCAGACACCAACTTTCGAAAGATTTTGGAGCTCAAGGGCGTGCGCAAGCAAGACTATGCGCACTTGATTGAGCTCTTTTGCGTCCATCGCGAAGGCAACGCAAACGACAAGCTAGTACAAAGCTCGCCACTGCTGACGCCCCTCATGAACACAACTTCGAGCCTTGCCAGCACTACGGCGGTCGGGGGCACCATTAACGCAGCTGCGGCGCTTACCGGAGCTGCGACCGGGGCGCGGGGCTTCGACGCCGGCTCGCTGGGTGAAAAGCTGCTGAGCGCGGCCCGAGACATCGGCACGGCGAGCACGGCAATGCCGAGCGGCTCGGAGAAGGCAACGATTAACGAGAACCTACGAAATTTTGGCAAGTTTTTCCGGCGAGACATTGGTGGGCTGGGCGCCAGGTTCGGAAAACGGGACGGCAGCCTCGGGGCCGAGGGAGAACAGCGATGAGCAGGGCAAGTGGCATTGCCAAGGTCGGGATGCTATTGGTGCATATATGCGGGTGTTGCATGGCGATCGTATAAATAGGAATGATGTTGGCAGCTTCTTGTATTTATCAATGGGGACGTTTTCCGAATGCCGACGATCCGGGGTGATGCACTTGTGGCGTCGGTGAAGACGAATAGTATGTGAAGTGGGTAGTGGCATCACGGTCGGACAGTCTATCAGCCTGTGCACGATAAGAATGAACCTGGTACTGAATCGAATATTTGGAATAGACACAATGACGCAATATCTCTATTTTTATTCACGGTAACTAACTAGATGGAGGCACCATTTGTCAAACAAAGTCTTGTCTGCCGTCCATACATGTTGGCTGCCCCACCACCCCTCCCTCGCACAAGCTCGGAGTCGCCAACGCCGTACCAACTTGAATTAGTCAACAATTCACGCGCCGCCTCAGCCCATACCCACGATTCGCTGTACCGCACCCGAAAGAGGCCCATAAAGCCCTCTCTTTTCCTTCTTTCAAGCTTATAAAGGTTGCAACACCGCCAAACTGTTTGCCTCGGCTTTTCGACGGCCGCTACGCTCCAGCGCCGGTTTTTCTCTCGCAGCAGTTGCCACTGTCACCACAGCGACCAAATACCCTCCCGTCTCGAAGCCAGCCGAATCAAGAATAAGAGCCATGCACAGCAAAGTTGTCAGTACGTTTTTTTTTCTTTGCGACCGGGACGAACCTGCAGACGGCCAATGGCGCCGGACGAGATGAGACGAGGACATACATGGTGTAGCTAACGTGGTGGTCAACTCGCAGTTATCGGATCGGGGCCGGCTGCCCACACGGCCGCCGTTTACCTGGCCAGAGCAGAGCTGAAGCGTACGTTTTCAATTCCTATTCTCGTAGGACGGAAACAGAGAAATGGTACTAATCATGACTGTAGCCGTTCTCTATGAAGGCTTCATGGCCAATGGCACCGCCGCCGGTGGCCAACTCACCACCACGACCGAAGTCGAGAACTTTCCTGGATTCCCCAAGGGCATCATGGGGCAGGAGCTAATGGTACGCACCACCAGAAAAAGGCGAGACCTATTCCATGCTGACACGCCTCTCCCGTGTAGGACAACATGCGCGCGCAGTCCGAGCGCTTCGGCACCGAGATCGTCACCGACACCGTCACTACGCTCGATCTCTCCTCGCGGCCGTTCAAGTACAGCACCGAGTTCAGCCCCGAAGAGACGCACACGGCCGACGCCGTCATCATCGCGACGGGCGCGTCGGCGCGCCGCATGGGCCTCCCCGGCGAGGACAAGTACTGGCAAAACGGCATCTCAGCGTGCGCCGTGTGCGACGGCGCGGTGCCCATCTTCCGCAACAAGCCGCTGTTCGTCATTGGCGGCGGCGACTCGGCGGCCGAGGAGGCGACTTTTTTGACAAAGTACGGCAGCCACGTGACGGTGCTGGTGCGCCGCGACCAGCTGCGCGCCAGCAAGACCATGGCCAAGCGCCTGCTCGAGCATCCCAAGGTGACGGTGCGCTTCCACTCGTCGGCGACGGAGATTCGCGGCGGCGACGACGGCCTCATGTCGCACATTGTGGTCAAGGACAATGCCACCGGCAAGGAGGAGGTGCTCGAGGGCAACGGCCTCTTTTACGCCATCGGCCACGACCCCGCCACGGCCCTCGTCAAGGGCCAGATGGACATGGACGGCGAGGGCTACGTCATCACCAAGCCCGGCACCACGCTGACCAGCGTGCCCGGCGTCTTTGCGGCCGGCGACGTGCAGGACAAGAGGTACCGTCAGGCCATTACCAGCGCCGGCACCGGCTGCATGGCGGCGCTCGAGGCCGAGCACTACCTCGCCGATCTGGAGGCGGGCGAGTGACTCGATGGCGGCGTCAAGAGAGAAAAGAGCTTGCTTTGAATAGAAAGAAAGTGGCCAACCTAGAAATGTCAATAGAATAAAGAGAAAGTACAAAGAAGGCATGTGTACGATTGTGAAGCGGTTTCTGCCAATTGTGATTCTCCTGCTACAGCATTGTGATTCAATTATTACAGCAACGTGTCTTCTTAAACATAAACAGATGGTTTATGCCGACTCCACACTGGACTTGGTCGTAGAAGTGTATACTCTAGTTGGAACAAACACATTGTGCAGAGCATCGTGAAACAGCCGTGGTGTCGAGCAATACACCCTACTAAAGTGACAGAAACCAGAGTAAGATCGTACCAAAGGCCCGTCTACGCAGAACAACAGGCATAGTGGAAGCAACAATGTTCACGTTCTCCGTAGTCAAGCATCGTCGATGGCCCGAGACTTTGATACGGAAGGCAACAGTGCGAGGTTCCGCAGCTTCACCGGCGTTGCCACTAACGAGCTGGCCGAAACGCAATCAACCATCGTGACCTTTTCGATTTGGCAGGTCAAAACGTCAAGTTAAACTGTCGTCGCAACTCTATTTCGCTGCACCAAGCGCTTTTCAGGCTAGACGGCCATTGGTAGCTGAGACGGCTGCATGGTCAGATAGGCTTGTGCATAAGCATAAGCTTTTTGCGCACTTGGGGGGGAGCTGCGTCTCGTTGAGCGGATGTCGGATCTCGTTCTCGCCTATGGCATTGTTTCGCTAACTAAACAGCAAAGTTCTCTCCTCGGCCAAGACGAGCTCAGGTGCACAACGATGCGCGACTAGTTAAAGAGGCCGAAATGGCTGTGTATGGAACTGGGAGGATGTGCAAACTCCCTCTACACTTCGTATGGTTCTTGAGCCTAGACTTTTGAATTCCTCGGGGCCAAATGGAAACGACCCCGCCCCCCGCAGTCTTGATTGTAAGGAAAACGAGCCTTACACTTCTAGCAATCGTGTATACATATGGCACCTCCCTTGAACCCTCAATTACGGCCACATAATCTGTATGTCAGGACGCATCTCCCCAGCTATATAGATTCAGTCTCCGTAACTAACTACAGCTTTTATTTATCGTCCCCAACACTACCTTCCTCTCAGGAAAATACACTCGCTCACACATTCGCTTACCTGCACACGGCTCAACTACCCGGCCGACCCTCGGCTTACCATAACCACGTCTGTGGAAGCTTTCCTACAAACGACTGAAAGAATGTCCCTTATCGGGCAACTCACGGTCATAATGTGAGCTTCAGGAGGTATAACGGAATATTTTTATGTCCTTGGGGTGATCTGATAGACGTTCGAATGTAAAAATGGTGGAAAACAGTCACGTAAGAAGACTACGAGAAGTAAATTGTCCTGTGGATAGTGCCTATCTACGCGTCTTGTTAATTGAAAGAGTGAAATCTATCAACTTAGCCATGTGAGACAATGAAAAGCAAATCGACGGAACCACGGCAGTAGAAGAGTAGACGACGTTGATAAAGCGAGGGGTATGACGAGAGATGTTATATGGGATACGGTGTGTAACCCAGTCGACTATGCACAAATGGCAAAATATCATCACGTATATCACTTTCAGTTTATATAAAAGGGTACCGCATCACGCGCATTTCTTATAACACTTACCTACGCGGGAGGGGGGAGTTTTCTGACATACCCTCTATATATATTACTATTTAGTATATTTTTGAGGCACGTTATAAGGAAATCCCACGTTCTTAATATATTAAAAAGACTCTAGCCTCTTATCTAAGAAGTCTGAATATATACTTATATAGCTTAAAAATATACTAAATCGTAAAATATGTTAGAGGGCATGTCAGAAACTACCCCTCTCCTGCGTGGTAGGTTCGCCACTATATTACAGCGGGTCAGGCACTGAGTCAGGCGGTAGGTACCTATAGGCAGGTTTCTAGCAGGCTTTCAGCCCAAAACTCCTTGCACATAAGGAAAACTGTCGGGGCTATTGATGTATACAACCATGGGTTTCTTGATGCTCATATTCGCCGCGAAACCTTGAAACTCTCTAGAAAAATATCACTGCCACTGATTGACTTGTTGTTGCATTCACCACTGAGTCCTGACTTCAAACGCGACCTTGCAGAAATCTATCCAGGGACCCCACCAAAACAGTGGGGGACCAGCTCAGCCTTGGTCGAAAAAAGCTCATCATTAGTCGAAGTGGGGCAAAAAACGGCAGAAAAATGATGCTCAATTGCAAATGCGTTATAGCTCTAAGGTACCCCGCTTAGCGCTTTTCCATATAGCATTTTCTTATCACTTTAAACGAAGACCATCTAAGTAATAAATAAAGTAGTTAATAGATTTAATTTAATTTAGTATAAAAAAACTAGTATATGCCTTATCTATAACTAACTAACGCTAAATAATAGTATATATATA
>JAPFSE010000242.1:0-61642 GCA_030777785.1 Beauveria caledonica | reverse complement strand
ACCCCACACAGGCTTACGGCCATACTAATAATAAAAACTGGCGGCGCCTCTCGCTCCTTGGGGGGGGGGGGGGGGGGGTAAATTTGCCCACCAATAACGAGGCTGCATGGCTCAATCGGCCACCACCCGGCTCGGTTTTTTTTTTTTAAAGTTTTGCTTGCTCCCGCGCGATGCTACCCTCCGCAGAGGAGAAGCGGCCCTGGAAGCAGGTTCTGAACCTTGGCGCTGCTTGGTTTCTGGTTCCGCTTGCTCCCCAAATAAGCGAGCGCGATATGACTCGTCTGATTTATCCACGGACGGGGCCAATCGGCAATTGAGAAACGCAGGACTGTGTACGGAATAAAGACCGGCCCAACAAGGACCGAGCACGACATGGGGCGGAACGAAACCCACACACACTTGGAGGGGGGGCTTGCTTCTAGAAGTACAGATCACAACTTGTCGCGATAGGACTTATTCTGCGACTGATGTAGTTTTTCCCCCTCTCTTTTTTATCTCTGCCAGTAGATTCTGCTCCATCAAGGTATATGGGGACTTGGGCATGAGAGTCGGCCAATTTCGAATATGCAGCGAGTGAGCCCACCGATATAGGCAAAGGCGTGGGCACTGCAAGGACACTGCATTGCGCACGCGGTGTGTGCATATGTCGTGCTTGTTGCATTCTGCAGCCATGCCCACGCCAAAAAATGATGAATCAAAGGTGATGAGGAAAAGAACCCTGACCCCCACGCGGCTTTCGTAATAAACATATGATGCTGCGGCAGACTCGCAGGAGCAAAACTGTTTCCGGCGGGTGGGTTTCTCTGACTACGGAAAGGAAGTCTTTGCATTCTTTTTCATTCCGAGTACGTAGACATGTAGGGCGAAAACGCGACCAGCCAGCCTCGTTGGAACTTGCTATTCATTATTACACGGACAAGGCTCTTTGACTCGTAGTCGGCAGCCTTGTGTAACCCTAATTAATGCTTGATCTGCAAACCGTGGAGATGCAAAAAGAAATATCTTGACGTTTCGTACGTCATTGCCTCAGGCACTGGGCACCTCATGATGGCGAATGGGCGAGATGCGGCGCTGTTTCATAAACTAATAATAAACGGGCGCTCCAATCTGCATTCACACCCTCCCTCCCGACGACCCCAGCACCAAGCAAGTTGTGGCAAGGCGCCTTCTTGTATCTGGTACTTTGCCATGTGCAAGCCACATTTGCCACACCAAAAGCCCCCAAAAATACATTTTTTTTTCTTCTCCCAATCACCAATGCTGTCATGGCCAATCTGCACTTCCCACGCGACTGGGCTGCGTGTCGGGCGGAAGCTTTCTGTCGAGTTAATCTCACCCCCCCCCCCCCCTTTTTCCTTGACACGGACGCACGCAAGCAGTCGAGCTCATTTTCTCTTATGCAACACACCGCATTCCGAGGACAAGTTTAAGTCGAATGACTTTCTGCTTGAAAAGGGGAAAAGGAGAAAAGTAGAGTTCTAGCTCGTCCTAGTGGCAAGTCCAGAGTCCTTTTTTTTTTTTGCCCCCTCGCTTTGCTGCATATTATTCAGTACAGTACTGGTTCTGGGTAGAGTTGGCAGTGGACCTTGAGCCATTATATGCGTAACCTGTCGTCCGAGTTTAGGTACAGATGACTTTGTAAATAGAAAACGCGCACATCATGGCAACAACCCCATGAAACTTTTCTTGGCAGACCGATGTCAGTAAATTGTTTCTTTTTCCAATTGGGCTGCTTGGCCAGTAAAGAACCATGTTCGTCGGCTCATGTGGCGCTCGCCGGGCTTGACTCTCAGCCCAACAGTAATCAAGGGTTCCACCAGACCTCACCCTACCTTGTACTTTCTCTCTTTTTTTCCCCGTCACCATTTCTTCGTGCTTTCCTGCTTTGACAGCATGACTTGTCGTCGGAGCCACTTTCATCTATCAGCTACACCGACTTGTTGCGCACCTCAAATCAGATACTGAAAACAAAAGAGGCATTCACGATGGGCTTCAGTTGACTTGACCTAGGTAGAAAAAGTCGCCGTCATGCCACTTTTACTTTACTGGCGCTTCTCGCTCACACCCCCCTCTCCTCCCCAGCGAGTATCCCTCCCGTTATTATGTAGGCCGATATGCGATTATGCAGTCATGGACTAAGTATCGGGCACTGCATGCATGCATGCTGTCGGCTAATAAGCGTTGCTACTTTTTGCTCACCACCCACATTGTTGCTTTCTGCGCTTTTAATCAATCTCTTGGCTGTAGCGAATAAGCAACAAGAAGACGCATATGGGGGCCGCGCCACGGGGGGCTCGGCCATGAGCCAAACCCTTTGGTAAACTGACATTTGTGCCATGTTCCGTGCAGTATGTGGTTCGAAACGGCCTGCCACGGCAAATATACAATCATGCCCCTCCCCTTCCGCGGCGTTTCTTACATCTAACTTGCATACGTTTATAACGTTTGTATCCGTTTACATGAGGCCAATATAAACGGTTCTGCATCATCTGACGCGCGAATCCCTCCCCCACCTGTCTGTCAGCCACGTTTCCGAATGCAGGACGAAGAGGAGAAGCGAATTCCATAATGCGACCGACCTCTTAAAACCCCGAAAAAATTGCGGTGAATTACTTACACAGGAGATAGCCGTGTCATTGTCCGTGTCTGGTTTACCTCGTCCAGCCACACAGAATGGCCCGGCGGATAAAAGGCCCAAGTTCTGCTATTATATGCCCGGCAGAGCAGCTATTTCTCAACGCATCCATCACATGAATTCCCGTCGATTCGTTCCCCCCCCTCCTCCCTTCCCCCCACACGCCTGAGCCGACTATGACGTCGGGGCTTTCCGCCCATTCTGCCACAAAGCGACAAAGCCCGCGACCCTGGTTCGTGAAAGGGTTGAAAGGGTTGCCGAGCCCCTGCGGCGCCGCACATGGCAATGGGGCGGCAGTGTAGCACCGCCGTCTGGCTTGCTCAAAGTATATTACCTATTCACTTTTTTGCGCCATTGCAAGTGATGTGATGCATCAATATGCGATTGAACCGGCTGCCAGACGCCACACCCGTTGCAGATGCTTGCCAAGCTTTGGGCCATTTTCTTGGCTCATGCCATGTGCTAGATGGACCTTTTTTTTTTTTCAAATATATGATTCATGATTCATGATTCATGATTCTTCGGATGAGCCAATCAAGAACCTACCTCGAGTATACATCGCGGCTACACGCCCGCCGCGCACCAAGGTGAGCGGTTAACGGTTAACACCACCTCACCGCTCCGCGACAACTCCACCGCGGGTAACAGAGCATCGCTCTTGTTTCGTGTCAGGTTATTTCTCGCTGGGGCTATACTGACAAACTGAGTAGCCGTCATTCCAATACCACGGCGCACGAGTAATTTACCCACGAAAAGAAAAACAAAAATTGCACAATTTGTACGTTTGGCTGACACGGCCGCAAAATCAAGTCGTGCTGACCGCATCGGCCGGGCCTCCCTCCATCGACGTGCAGCCTGCAGGCCACACACATTGCCCAGACCGAAGCCGGCCAATGCCGTACTTGCTCATCAGATCCTCATTTGCCCCTCTTCTTGGAAACGTTTTACAATCGGGCAAGGGATCAATCCATCGCCGCAGCGGATAGGGTATAAAAGTTTGGCGTTGTATTATAATGGGAACCTGCAGCACCCCGGTCGGTTGCTCGCCACATCACAACCATTTCACGCAGACATGATGGATGAAAATCTGGTTACGAGGTTTTTTTTATACCCCTCTTCCACCGTGTTTCAAAGCATTTCTTTTATGCCTAATTAACTTTTTGTTATATATTTTTGCGCAATTCTTCGACGCCAACTTGCGCCCGGCCCATTTCCATCTCCACCACCATCATTTTCGGCCATCGATCCGAATCTATCCATGATAAATAGGCATCGGGGGGGCTAAGGAATCTCACATGCAAAGAAAAAAAAAGAGAGAGAAAAAAGTAAATATATTTTTTGATTCGCTTCAACAATTTGGTGCACTGCTAGGTAAAATTCACATGCCAGTGCCTCACAGTAGAATAAAACAGTGTGCCAGCACTTCCAGCTTTCCCATTCGTTGATATAATGCAACAGCTGCGAGGCGAGTATTCGAGTATACCCCTTGACATTGTACTAGACAAGCGAGGTCTGCGACGATCGTGCTTTTACCGTGCTCGTCTTTGACAGAGGTTTTGACAGTTGCCGTTGCTTGACGGATAGCAATACCATTTTGGGATTCATTGCCAATGCTGCTCTTGTCTTGTGCTAACTGAGTTAGCGTTGGGGTGGCTGTGCTGCTCGTTTACCGGCTTATGACTCCTGTGTTGCCATTTATTCGTCACGCTTCTGTAACGGTGACCTTTGAGCGAGGACCTTTTGCAACGAGAACCTTTTGCAACGAGAACCTTTTGCAACGAAAACATATTGCAACGTGGTAATGGCCCTTCATTCAACACCAATCGCTTTCAACAGGAACAACTCTGTTCGGCCCGTCTGTGCCGTCCACCCGTCGTGTGTATGTATGTACCTTGCACTGCACAGGTTTGGCTACTCTGACATTGATCGTGGGGCCCGCTGCGTCCGTCCATCTCATCGATCGAACCAACTCTTTGGCCAAAAAAAAAAAGACCCGACACATGGGGGGGGGGGGGTTCACACAGCGTCAACTAGCCCAAACTCTCCCGCCCCTTCTCCGCAAACTATCAGGGACAAAGATGGTAATTAAAAAAGGCAGTCACGCTGTTTTTCTTCTTTCAGGGGCAGATTGTACTGGTAATAGCCCTGATTACACTTTTATCGACTCTTTGTATTCGTAGCATTGACGAGACAACCCCACACGCCATCGGAAACAAAGCATTAGCCCCAGGAAAAATTCCAAACAAGAATTACGCGGACCACTTTGCTCGTAGACGTTCGTAGCGGCTTCACTCGAGAAGAAGAAGAAGACGAAGAAGAGGAAGAAGAAACAGACCATTGGTCAGCCTCACCCGAGCTGACTCGGCCGATGTGCCCCCTTGCACAGAAAGGGGGCCTACAGTCACATTGACCCCCCCGGGACAAGTCTGCGAGTAGAAACTACATCCGTAACATGACGGGCTAACCATTGCGCCCGCGACGGCGTCATGACCTATTCTGTCCAAAAGAACGAGTTATTAGTTGGTTAGCGAGCGCAGCCTTGGCCTAGTCTAGTACAAGATCCGGCGCCAATTGGTTCGAAATCTATGGCAGCTTTTCCACTGTCCGGATTCAGACGACGGCAGCAAACTAATCAAAGGAACACACAGACACTTTGTCCACTGGTCCGAAAACGCCGAAACTGCTTCATGACGCGATGTCGAGGGGGCGTGCTAGAATCAAAGTTGGGGGCGTTCCTGGGCACGTGTAGCAAGTAACTATGCCGGCTCATGCTGGATAGATGCATCAAATTGGACCATCTCGATCCATCATCAATCCCATAGTCATCAACTTGCATTAGCATTTGAGGCTATTGGTTTTCTGCGGCTTGCGTTATTGGGTCATCGGTCGCGTTAGTTGGGCGCCGTGCTGACTCTTGCTCTTCTCACCCAATTGACTGCCTCTGACGCGAGAAAAGGGATGTAGCAGCTCTTTCTGCAGCGCCTTCCACAACTCGTCGTCCCTTTGTAACATGGACGGGCTGAATCTGGGGTGTCATGATCATAACATCTCCACTTGCATCTGCTCATCACAATCACCATGCACGCAGCCTCCCATTCGCTGACCCGAGCCCCTTTTATCTGCTGTTGTAGTTCGGTGCCCAAAGCACAACAGGACAGCACGAACCAGGCTAGAGGGCACTTCCTCGGCGGCTCTTTGTCCAAGGCTGAGGAGATCTACACCCCTAGTTAGTGCCACAAACTCAGATCGAGTAGTCGGGGCCGGCCGACAAGAAAGGGGCGTGTAAGTCAGTCGCAGCCATACAACTTCATGTCCCTTTCTTTTCTTTTCTTTTTTCTGCCTTATTTTTCTTCAACAGTTTTGGTGGTTCGCCTTGTCTCGTTTACTCGAATACCCAAGTCGCTCTTGCAGTGCCACGTGGGAATATGCAAGCTGGGTTCATGCCGAGGTGATACATGATAGACCGACTCTTGGCCTTGTTTCTACAAATGCACTCCCTTCGCGTCTGTAGATGCATATTTAGGGGCGTCGTTTGACATGTGCAACCTCTGCACATCTAATCATCCAGTGACGGTGATTCGACTTTACATCATTCAATCAACCGAGTACCGATAAATGGCACCGAGGATAACCAGCAAGAGCAAGGAGAAAACGCCTTAGAATGCCTCTAACAACAGCCTCTATATCATAATACACAATTCATAATCAAGTGGCCCCCGTACCACCATGCATCTGCTCATACAAGTTCCCCCGCACCTAAATCTCGCGACACCATTTTGCCATGACTGCACTGAGCTTGACCCCAGCGGGAATCTCCTCCAGCGACACGTCCACCTTCCACATACGTCCATCCAGTCCCCCGCTGCCCAGCGTTCTTCCGCCCCCGATCCCAGACGGAACAAGCAGGCCCAATCTAACCAGTCGCTCCCAGGCAGTGCTCGCGACGCCGCGGCTCCAGACACGCACATTTCCGCCCACAGCGAGCAGGCCCGACGCGGCAGATTGCACACGCTGCTTACCCACAAGCGAACTGTATTCATCGTACGCCATGGCGAAATTGACCGTGTCGGTATGCGCTACAATGTCCAGCCTTGCCGCGGCAATGAGCAGACTCAGGTCCAGCTCTGACAAGCTATTCAGAAGCTCCATACGAGAGTCAGGGGGTGCCAGCGATGTCAAGTCGGACTCGGCTGCCGGCACACGCAGTGTCAGGTCCTTGGGTGACAGATATGATAATGGTAGAATCCACTCCGAGAAGAATGCCGACGCTGATTTCGTCGTGTAGTAGTGATACTGCAGCAGATCCTGAAATCGGCGGTGTTTATAAAGCTCCTAATGAACAGCATTAGCAGACGCTCGACCCCAATTGACAAGTCGGCATACCTCAATCTTATGGTTCCAGTATTTCTGAAAGTCTGCGTAGCCCTCCAGGCTAACATGCAGACCTTCTTTGCCTCCATCGGCTTCTCCCAGCATCAGTCCCTGCCTACAGACTTGCCAATATGCCGGCAGTGATTTGGCAAGAGAAAGATACACGTATCTATGACTGAAGCGACTCTTGACACGCTTCTCCAGCATCTCAACGACATCCATACGCGTTGTGCATCCTAGCACAGCGATTGGGGCTTTTCGAGACTGTGCAATGTCGAATAGATTATACAAAAGTGTCTGGCGGGGATGAGTGGCAAACATGTCGAATTCGTCTATCACAAACACCACAGCTTGCGAGGTGACGCCTGCGTCTTGACCCAATATTTCAGACGGATGCGAGAGCAGAGCAAGCAACGATGCCATTGTATCCGCATAATTTGACTAGAAAATATTAGCGTGGTCGTTAAGGAGAAAGGAAAATACTCACTCTGTTAAGTAGATCGTCATCGACCTTCATTTGTTTGCCTAGTTGACGCCAAATTTCTCTAAGTGCAAGTTTGTCGTCGGTGTGGATAAAGCCATTCAAGCGGACCACATGAAAATCTTGTCCATATTCTTGCGAGAGATCCGAAATGGTATTTTCAACAAGCTATAATGCGTTAGGACGTGAACCTCGAGCAGTCAGAGGAACATACCGTCGTCTTGCCGCTTCCCCTAGGCCCAATCACCAGCATAGAGTTGCCCTCTCCTGCCAACACCGTGTGCTCGATGAGCTGCCGAACCTTGTCGCTAGCTTCATCTTGGCCAAACATGCGTATACGGCGTCGGCCAGCGCAGCGTTCTAGCAGCACACGTTGCATGGCACCGAGATGGCGATCCAGGTTTGGAACATCAGGAACCTCGACAGTCGGGGGAACTGGTGCGGGAGTAAGTCCCGGTTGAGCTTTGGGGGGGTTCAACACATCCTCCTGTGTACAAGACTTGCACAGCCAATCACCTTCGGGAATCTCTGGTATTCCGTAGCACTTCTGGTGTACTGCAAAATCGCAATTGTCGCACAGTATAATTTCATTGGGTGGGTTCGAATGCGGCTTTGCGCAGATGCCGCAAATAATTTCATCATCTATAGGTTCATCAAGCTTCTTTGGCCGTCCTGGCTTCTTGGCACTGACGGTTCGTGGGATGTGATCGAACAAGCCCTTGCCATCAAAAGTGACATTTTTGCTAGGCCGAGGGCCTCTCTTCTTAGTAGGAGTGAGAATGCTCTTTGGCGCCTCGGAAGCAGTGGGGGATAATAGTCGCTTTTTTGTCGGCGAGTCGGCAAGTGTAGGAAGTGATGGCTCTTTGTTAGCTACTGGTTCGGTACCGATGCCGTTTGTGGTGATGTTTGCGGCGGTGTTTGCCGAGATGTTTGAGATGCCGTTCGCGATGCCGTTCGTTGAAGCTTGGGGCACATCTGCACTGTTCTCGAGACTTCTGATGGGAGTTGGTGCAGGTTCGGTGGCAGGCGTAAGTGCAGGCGCAGGTGTAGACGCAGGCTTATGTGTAGACGTAGTCTTCTTTCTACTCCTTGGCTTCGTCGGAGTCTTTCTCGGAGGTGGAGGCCTGCTTGGGGCCGCGAGCACCCTCGGCGACGGGATGGCCTCGCCAGTGTCCCATTTCGTTCCCTTGAGCACCTTCAACTTTATCGCGGGGCGCCAGGTGGGTAATTGGATCTCTATTCGAGGCGGAGGCACGACCGGAACACCCGTCTCGGCCGACATTGGGGCGACCGGCGCCACGTTGACCGACGCTGGCACGGCCGAAGAAACTTGTGGCTGTGGTGGTGCCGACGCTGGTTGCGGAGGCTTGTCGTCTTCGCTGCTTGGAATGACGGCCTCTTGGCTGGTTTCAGGAGTCGACCGGTTGTAGCCAAAGACTCCGGAGATGGCAGCAGCGATGGAGCCGAGGCCGATCCCCGGGCCAGGGCCAGGCAGGGCTGCATCCTCGAATTTGCGACGCTTCAACTCGAGGTCGGCGTTCGGCGGCGACAGCGTGTCGGTTTCGTCTCTCAATCGTTTGTTCCCATTCGCAGCAGCCGTATCCTGGGCCATGGTTATGGACGTGGCTTTTCTGATGGTGATTGTCGTCGCTGTGCGGGCATGGCTCACAGGCTGAGACAGGGAGTTTGGCTTTGTGGAAGACGCGATGGAACGCGGTTGCTAGTGCCACTTTACGCGGTGCAGGCCGCCTGTGGGGCGACGCGACTTTGCAGTTGTACAGCAATGTTGGGGTTGAAAATACAGGTAAAGAGTTATAAATCCTTCAAGCATGACATGGCGTAGAAAAGATTGTTGAAATTCAATTCTGACCAATTTACGTTGGAGGTTTTCTTTGTGTACCTACGTTTCATCTTTACCCTGCGCAGACTGCCACACATCACATCCCCACTGGCATCTCACACGCAGCCTCGACTCTTTCCTCTCACACCACCCATCCCGTCCTCATCATGTCGAGCCAAAACGAAGGTGTGCCGTTCCACAATACCCCTGATAGCTCAGGCTTTCGTTTGATTGAGCTTCCCGCCGAACTCGAGGCCCTGCTCGAGGGTCCCAGCCCGCCAGTGTAAGTTGCTCCTTCCCAAACACCACCATAACAGTTGTGCGGCTGGACGCTGACAATACTTGGCGGTAACAGCCTCTACTTGGAGCCTGGTCCCGATGACATGGTCACGCTTAGAAGCCCTGAGCACACCTATAACATCAAACAGAAGAGCACGTCCAACGGGCTGTTCCTCATCAAGCCATACACGCCTGATGCGGCGACTCCTCAGCAAGGTATCGCTGCTGTTGCTACCATCAAAGAGACGATTGAGCTTGAGCGCGCTACTAAAACGGTCATCGTGGATCGAAAACCAAACACCAAAAGTCTTGGCAAATGGCATGAGAAGTTTGGTCGCGCCCGGTAACTGACAAAGCTCACCCTCTTTACTCATCAGAGTCTCATCTAGCGTTATACTTGTGGCGTTGACATTGGCACATGATTTTCTTTTATTCAACAGTTTTCACATGAGCAAACATTCATCTCTAGATACGCCTTACAGCGGGACCCGGTTCTTATACCTCATTCTCCAAAACCAAACCATCGTCATCATCTGCTTCATGTTCGTCAACCACAGGAAAGAAGTGGGATGTAGTCTGCTCGCCTCGACCACTTCCGTCAACCTCTTCTTCTTCTTCATAGCCCTCTGGTAGAAATCCTCCAGCCATGTCCTCGTCCTTGGCCTCACCATGTTCCATCACAGCCGGGTCTGGCGCGCCAGCGAGACCCGTCTTGCTGCTATGACCAAACACGGAGGTTTTGTCGTCAATCTCGCCATATTCCTGGCGGATCCTCTGTACAATTCGCATACCCATGATGAATTTTCGCCACTGCGCCAAAGCTGCCTTCCGGCGCTTTTCGTCTTCCTTTCGCAGTCGCTCGGCCTCGTCCTGCTGAAGTTGCTCCATCACCATCTCATGATTTTCTTCGGCAACTACGACGCCTTGAATCACTGGCACGGCCATGCGGTGCCCGAATTCAAAGCCCACTACAGCTTCGGCGTAGTTAATTCCCAATTTCTTGCAAACTCGGACAGTGCCCTTGAAGGGCACGTGGACAGCACCTTGCGGGCACATGTGTTCGGCAAATAGGTCAATATTTCTGGCGCTGTGGTTAGTTGTAGGCTCCTGATTGTTGCACAAAATTTGCTTACCCGTATTCATTTTTAGGAATGATACCGTCTTTAATGGGTTCGGGTATGATCCAATCTGTTTGGTCATAGCTGTAAAGACCCTGTAGGACTTTCTGTCCAGTTGCTGCTTCTGCCTCTAGCAGCTCACGTCTGCGGTTTGTGGTTGCAGCACGATACGGTACTCGTTTCAGAGGTTCCTCTCCCTCTAGAGGGGCTCTTCCCTGTTTGTGCCAGGTTTCTGCGCTCTTGACGTTCAAGACATCGGATCTCAAATACACATCCTCTTCCTCTGTCTTGCCTTTGCCCTTGTTCTGGAACTTCTTGACTGCTTTAGCACCTGCCCGCAGAGCCTCCTCGCGCTTGAGATGTCTCCCAAGCACGAACTCTTTGGACTGCTTGTAGTATTGTAACGTCTCTTCGCCTTCCAGTACAGGTTTAATCTCAGGTTTGTCTGGCTTCAAATCCGTGCTTTCTTCCACCTCATCAATGTCAGTCATAGGTCGCTTCTTGTCACCGCGTCTGTATCCTGATATGGCAGACTTGAACCAGTCGTACTGTTCGTGTTTATGAACTTTTCCGTGTTTGTTGTAGATGGGCACTTTCTCAACTGGATATCGCGTGCCCTTTGTGCGTCCGGGAAAGATTCTTCGCTTCAAATATCTGATGGTCACATCTTTAGCTGTACCATCAGGAGAGTAAGCAACCACATATGCTATGGCCTGGCGTGCGTTGTCGGCCTTTGCGCCCCGAGGCTCCAAACTTTCCACGAGCTCGCGATTGGTAGCGACTATTCCTTTTACCACGGGTTCGATGGGCAGAAAATTGCCTGTTACTGGAGATAGAACCTCCGTCCAATAATTTGCATATAAAAGCTCTGCGTCAACTTTAGGTTGTGCCGGTTTCTTGGATTTGCCAGGCGTCACCTGCACCTCAACTACAGACTCGTCATCGGAGTCTAGGTACTCGAGTTCCAGCTCCGCATCCTTTGAAGGATGTCTCCTCGCTGACCTTTCTGGCCTCTTAGACTCCATAGTTTCCTTGTTGCGCTGTCTCGGTTTGGTTTGTTTCTTTGGTGTACTGTTTGCTGCGCGTGTCGGCAAATCGCCATGCACCTGCTCGGCTTCTGCATCTTCCAGTTTGGTCCATGAGTAGCCAAGACACTGCAAGTTTGCAACCAAGCGGCTTTCCAGACCAAGTCCTCTGAGAAGCGCCGTGAAGAGATATGCACCAACATCGCGGCTTCCTTCGCAGCGAGACGCGCATTGCCGAAGATCGTCAATACTTTCCAGGCATTCACCGAACCTCCAGGCATCTTTCTCTTCGCTTGCATATGCCTTTGTCAACCTATCAAGGCGTTCCAATGCCATGTAGCCCCACTTTCGCAGACCCGGCGCGGTGATGCGGAATCGTTGCTTCCACCAAGCCACGAGAACCTGACCGAGCCTGAAAAGGGGATCTCCATTGCTCATGTCCGGAACTCCTTCTTCGAGCTTTTTGGCGTTATCTTCCCAGTCTCTTGCTTTTGCATCGTTGCGACCTCTTTGTTTTCCCTTGGTCTTGCCGGACTTGGGTTGCACAAGTCCGCTTTTCTCCTTCCATCTGTCGACCTCGTCCCACATTCTCGACGGGAGATGCGAGAGCATGATGCCTTGTAGCTCCGGATCACAAAGCCAGGAATTCCGGACAGCATTGTGCCAAAGGAGGCATAAAACATGAAGGCGATGAGTTGCATTACGGACCAATCTCTCTCTTTTTGACGGCCCTCTTTTGTCGCCAAATGGATTCGTCAGTGAGACCCTATCATCGCGAACAAGGGTCAGTTCAAGATCCCCTGTGACATGTGGCAGGTCATCGGTAGGCTTTTCGGGTGCCACAACATCCTCAAATTCGGCGTCGTCATCCTCCTCATCATTGTCACTCTCGTCCTTGAGAGGTGCGCGTTTTGCGGCGGGGACGTCTTCAAAGTCGTCATCTGAGAGAGAAGAGAGAGAGCTGCTATCACTGTCTGTGTCGTTTTTAAGCAATACAGAAGCCGCCTGTGCCGAATTGGATGCGGTCGATGCATCAAGGTCGTCATATAGAGTAGGCTTTCGCTTGCTCGGCAGTTTGGCATCAGGCGACAAACTGCGCAAGCGCTTGCGCGGAACATGTGGTGGCATACTTATGCCATGAGTGAAGAGTCTGGATTTTCGAGACCATTCTGCGAAGAAAAGGGTTTGGTAATTTGCATCTTGTATCCCGGAAGTGAACAGGTTAGATCGATTCACTCTACGACGAGAACGCAAATCGGCGCCAACGCACGTGACGCCATTTACACAGACAACATCGTCAGCATCATGTACATAGGAACTCATATATCTATTTGTGTTTGACAAAGATGTGACAAATGGGGCTAACTTGCAAACCTTGGATGCATTGCTTCCTGTTTTAGCTGGCATTTATTTCGTGCTGTCTTGCAGGTCAGCTGAAAGATGGGCTGCAATCGCCTGTTCACGTACTACCGTGGGCCCTAGCAGCGTGACCGTTAACTAATGTGAGAACCATTTACAAGCTGTGGCGCAGAGCAAATATTCGTTGTCGAATGGGGTTTCCATTACAGAAAAGGTTAGGTCTTTTCGTAAACTATTTTGTAATTTATCTTTCTTTTTTTAACTTGCCCTTTTGTAAGTCGATGACTCGAGCCACCCAACCCGTCGAGTTCGCCAACTACTTTCATTCTCTGCCATCATCTGTGTGCATTTGAACAATTTTTCTCATTTAATCAAATCCGGTCTTTTCGTCTGAAATCATGGGCTTTACACCCTACGTGGGCAGCGGCCCTTACTGCTATTCCAATTCCTTCGCAACAGTCCTTGGGACCAAGGCCCCTTCTACGGCCGTCATCGAGTTTGCAACCTCCTCTGCTTTCGGCATGGAGATTATCAATGTTCCAAAGTCTCCTCTCATCTTCTTCGATCCATACGGCTGGGATCCACTCAGAAG
The DNA here is from genome assembly GCA_030777785.1 of Beauveria caledonica. Taxonomy (NCBI): domain Eukaryota; kingdom Fungi; phylum Ascomycota; class Sordariomycetes; order Hypocreales; family Cordycipitaceae; genus Beauveria; species Beauveria caledonica. Next base: position 47,942 of record JAPFSE010000242.1, on the reverse strand, counting down.
CTTTGATGACGCCTTGGAGGCAATGGGATGGCGCTGCACTGAAATCATCGGCAAAGATGAGCAAGACGCACTGAGCTCCCTCAAGGCAGCCGTACAAAACGGCCCTGTGTTTGTTGGCCCAGTCGAAATGGGCCTCTTGAAGCATCAGCCTAATGCCCGCGGCCCTATTGGTGCGGACCATTATGTCGTGATCCTCGGTATTGACAACGATACCGTTGAAATGCACGACCCTCACGGGTACCCATACGCAACTCTGCCGTTGCAAGAGTTCATGGCGGCCTGGAAGACGGACTCTCTTGGTTATGGCAAATCATACACCATGAGGACTGATTTCAAGCAGACCGAGGTCTTGACCGAGGAAGATGTCATTCGGCGCTCTATTCCCAACGCGCTAAAGCACATCACCTTGCAAGCTGCTGGAGTCGATGAGATGCCGCCGGGGTCAGCTGCGAATGAAGCTGCAACGAAATGGCTATGCGACAGAATCGAGGTTGGACTGCCTCCCGGGATGCGCGCACACCTGGTCTACTTTGCCGTGCAAGTTGGAGCACGACGAAGCATTGATGCTGCGAGCTGTCTGTCGCGGGTCGGCTACGCTGCATCAGCCGCGGTCATGGATAAAATTGCGCGCGCTATTGGGGCTCTGCAATATCCCTTGACGCAGAAGAATGACGAAGCTGCGGTCGCTGTTCTTCAGAGACTCGGTCCGATGTATGATGAACTGCGCAGCGTTCTGGAGGTGGAAATCACGGGAGAAGCAACTGTTTAATTTCCTGGCTCTTCTATCCCAGCAATATTCAATATTCGACTAAGAAATAGTCAATAATCAATGACCTCTCGCAGTCTGCTAACACCTAAAACAACACCTCGCTATGCAATATGCTAGACCTCGATGAGATCTGGGGCCGGCCCAACTCCCCTCAAAAGTACAACTGTATTCCCACTTTGCAATGATGTCCCAACCTTTTCGTTGAATTCCAACACCCTTCCACCTTCCACATGAAACACCCGTAGCTTATCTCGCTCATCCGAACTCTGGTTGTTAATATTTTGGACCTGCAACTGTTTGGCCGCGGAATCCAAGACTCTGCCCACCACCCAGTCTTTGGAGAAGAAGAACGAGCCCTTTGGAAACTTTGCTTTGGCAGTCTCGGCCTCAGCCTCCACATAGAGATAGACGCGCTTCTCGGCAGGGATCTTGTCATCTCCCTTGGCAGACTTCTTGAGGTTGTTGACGGCAACCAGTCTGGCTGCGTTGGAGCTCGGCTTGGGCTTCGGTAGAGCTCTCCCTGCCTGCTCCTTCTTGGCGCTTCCCCAGGCTCTCAGCTTATCGAGAGCGGATCTCGTCTTCTTGGCAACCTCGTCAACATGCACAAGCCGCGAGCCAAGCGGCGTCAAGTTCTTGCAGTCGTGGTCCTCTCCGAGTCGATGCTTGAGACAGTAGTCGCGTTTGCAAGTCTGGCAGTGAACACCTGGAGTCAAGGATGTCCCGACCACGGTTTTGCAGTCTGGCGATGCGCATGGCTTCTCCTGAGTCTTATCTCTCAGCGTTTTCCCACCTGCGCCGCCTATCGAGGGTCGGTTGAGCTGGGCTAGCCGCCGGCGTTCGGCCCACGCACCCGCATTCGCGCATCTGTGTGCCGTCTCTGTGCGGTGGTCCAGACAAAACGTCTTACTGCATGACTGGCAGTGAAAGGGGAGGAAGTCGAGTTGATTGCAGTATTCATATTGGCAGTGCTTGCCAACCAAGCTGGCATCGGTTCTGTCTCTCATGACGTAGCTTTCTTCAGGTGCGTCGGAGCCGGTGGACGCCATCTTAGCGATAGTGAGATCTAGAAGGCCTTATATATAGGTACAAGGGTATTACTTGCCACACCCGTAGCTTGGGGCGGCTGCTGCGGGTGTAGGCAGAAGTGGTTGCGACGTGGTGCTGACCAAAGTTCGGCGAAACGTCTAGAAGCGCCTCCAGGCAGTGTGGCGATGCGCTGTAGAGTGGAACAAAGCCGCGCCAAGCCAACGTAGATTGGGCCGCACTAGGCGACGAGCAGCGCCTGAACTTCTACCGATAGAGACAGGGTAGGTTGTTTTCAACGATATTATGAAATTACCTGAACAACTCTGTGTCGGTTCGATTGTTCGAGGAGGATGTGATTGCGACATCGCTGGTGGCCTGGGAATGTCATCACACTGCCCATTAATGTATGGTAGAACAGCCCGGCGCTCCGTTGCGAAATGAGGTAGGCATTAACACAAAGAGGCAAAATTATGAATATGATGAATTTACAATCTAATGTACTGTAATCGAAAAGTTGAGCGCTATAGTTCAGGAAACAGAGAATAAATGAAAATCGTGGCTCCTCCCGGGTAACACCATGAAAGCTTATTCCTTCTTCACTTTTCCAAGCTCGGCTTCTCTTCCTGTCACAGGGGCATTGCCCACCGCTTGTTTGCCACCGAACGTTTCGAAGCCCTTGTGGAACGCGTATTCAACGGCGTGCTCTACAGGCTCGTCAAACATGGCGGGTAGGAAGGGAACGACAGCCAGACCCAGTCCAATGGGCGTCCACGTGCGCAAGGTAGCGTTTTTGACATTCTTCAATGCTCTCCCAGAGTAACGAACGACGCTATGGATAGTGAACGCCGGCAGGCCCATACTGGCAATAGCTTGGAAAATACCGCGTTGCACCATGACCGTCCGGTAGTCCTCAAGTGGGGGTACGACGCCTGGTGTCAATTGCTCAGTTACTGTCGCGGGAAGACCGGTGATCTTTTGCTGATGAGGAGTGAGCTCCAGCTGAGGGTTGAGAATTCTTTGGTTGTGAATGTAGGCTCGGTAACCCTCATGGCTAACATCACCGATGAGATACAACCACGAGATACCGTAGGCAGCGCGCACCAACTTCGGGTGGGCTACGGGACGAAACGATTCGCCAATGTCGGAGGTATACGCCACGTAGCGGTGGGCAGAGAGCATAATCGTTCGTAGGCGAGTCGCGTATGCGGCATATCGAAGTTTGGTATCCGTGGAATCCGGGCCGCTAGGCGCAAAGTCAGTGGTTCGCTTCATAATGAAGTGATGCAGGTGAAAAATGGCTTACTTTCCCTCTTTGACATCATCGAAGAAGCTGCTGTTCTCTGCATTCGCCTTGTCGACAATCTTTTGTAGGTTGGCGGGCAGCTTCTCTTTGGGTGGGAGCTTGTCAACCTCGGTGCTTGAGTTGGCGCCGGCGGGCTGCCCATCCTTGGGCGTTTCCGTTTTTCCCCACCAAGGCATGTTGAGCGGTACTTTCCAAAGGATCTCTAAATAGATAGATGATTGCTAAAAAGGCCAGAAAGAGAAAATTCGATCAGTTCGATAAGATGATGCAGCTTTAAGCTTTCAGTAGCCGGCTGCATCATCGACCGATTAACTGCCCGGGACCTTGCTGATCGGCGCGCCGAAGTATAGCCGCGTTACGGGCCTCTGTTTCCAGGCGTACAGACTGGTCGAATTTCTGACTTGTCCACCAGCATCCTCAACCGTCAGCACCGTTCAATTGATTCGCCACGTACTCGAATCCCATCAATTCACCTTTCGACAGCACATTCAATATGGTTGCCACCTACACCATCGCTGGCCGTCAAGTCGGTAGCCACTACGTACGACCACCCCCCTTTGGCGCAATTCCGCTCAAGCATCTGGCTTCTGCGACAGCAACATGAATGCTAACAACGCCATAGCTTGCCATGGGCTGGCTCGCTACCTTTGCCGGCGGCATCTACTACGTTGCGTCTGGCCCCAAGGCCCCGGCAGCTAGCACCGCTGCCCCCCCGATCAATGCTGCCAGCTCCGACGAGGCCGACTTCATCAAGTGCGACATTTACCTTCCATCGAGCTCGACGATTAAGATTTGCATGCTAACACCAAATATAGGAAGTTTATTGAGCAGGCTGAGAAGAAGAACTAATCGGTTTATCGAGGTGTTGGGCGATTATTGTACGACGCGATGTATATATATAGCTGGCACGCTCAGCTAGGCTCGTGGTAACCATCAAGCGAGACAGCATTTCGGCGCTTCAATTTATGCGCAGATTTCCCTTGTCGATTATCCGGAATCGTGATGCCGAACTGTGAAACCCAAATTTGTGTTTAACTACAGGATCGAACTCAAAACGAGGAGCTCCCGGCGCTGAATCCATGACAATCTGCTGCTAGCTTGTGAAATGGTTGAGTCATTGGCGACGAAGGCTTGCAAATAGTCGCACATTGGAGAGAATCAGCCTCACCCGGAGTTCTAATTGCTTGATGAGAGAAGGCTGCACGAGGGTCTGTGATTAGCTGTCAGTGGCCATGGAGGCAGTTTGCCGGGAAGGAGCGAAGGATAAAGCTTCTCGCACGACTTGGTCTCGATTCATTTGGCATGGCCAAGTTATCCCGCGGCACTATTGTGACGTCGCACCTACCAGGTCAGGCTCAACAGATGAGCACGGATCTCCATGGCGGTAGTAGTAGTCTACGAGTAGTATGTTGCTGGTTCATTCAGCTATTCCGGACGTCACCTCCTCACATAATGTTGTTTGTGTGAAGTGTTAGAATAGCTAGCTAGTTGTAAGACAGGAACGCAAGATGTGCCACGTGCAAACGCGGGGAACACACGAATATCAGAGCGCTTCTGTTTGCCAATCTCGCACCTTTATCCTTAATAAAACATCTCTAGTTTCTTTCTCGCCTCCCAGCGTCCACTGAATACGCCGTTGGCACACTGGATATGCATTTTCACATATGCCACATTCCGTCACCCCTCTTAACGCAAACGCCCGTTGTGCAATTGCAGAAACTCGACCCCATGAAATTTTGCAATTAGCAAGCACAAGTGGCAAAGCGGTTCGGGGATAGATCACGTGCAGCCACCCAAAGTGGGTGGGCGCATCACCGCCTAACTCGAAAATCCTGTTCATTGTTATCCGGATACAACGATTGCAACAACCGCAGCTTTCCCAAACCCACCTTGGCATAGTTGCAGCTGAACCATGTCGGAAGACACCACCGATCCGGCACTGTTGCCGGACCCAGCCCACGACCTTTCGATACCATCACCACCCAGCATCTCCAAAGAACGCCACTCATTGACGCTCGATCAGCGTCGCGCGCTGCGGCGATGGGCTAGCAGCCAGGTGATGCGCCCTTCTCACAGGGCGTGCATCGACTGGTTCTTTTCCCAGTACGGGCAGATGATCAGCCAGTCCACCGTGTCGCACTCGCTGTCGCCCAAATACTCTAGGCTCGACGGAGAGCACCCGCAGCTGTCCGGATCGCGGCTGCGCTTCGGAAACTGGCCAGACGTGGAGAAGCTGGTGCTGCTGTGGTACCAGCAGGTGCAGGCCTCGGGGCGCCAACCGACAAACGACGAGCTGGGCGAAAAAGCAAAGTCCATCTTTAGCCAGCTACCCCGCTACCGCGAGGAGCCAGCGCCCGAGTTCTCGCCTGGCTGGATTCACCGGTTCAAGAAGAGGTATGGGCTGTTGATTCGCCGTCAGCGACGACATAATGACGGAGGCATGAACCCTGCCGAAGACATTGACTACCTGGCCGACTGCATTCCGCGCTTCATGGGGATCGCGCCGGACACGAGCCCTGCTGCGATTCGAGAACAGGTCCTGCGCGTGGTCGGCGTGGAAGCGTCCCTTAACACGTGCGCGCTCGTGCGCGACAGCATTATCCATCGCATCACCACGGAGCAGCCGCCCCTCCCCCCGCACGAAATTACCATGCCACAGCCCGATGCCGAGCTGGGCCCTCCGCAGCACGAGCAGCACGAGCAGCACATGTACGCCGACGACGACCCCGAAGTCGTGCTGCAGAATGCGCTGCGCCAACTGCAAGAAGAGGAGCAGGCTGCGGAGGAGCAGGCCGCTGCTGTCCGAGAAGAACGCGAACGGGCGGAGCGCGAAGCTCTGGAGCAGTCGCCTATGATGGCAGATAGACCGCCGCCGGGTCACAGATATGAGACACCGTCACAGGAGCTACCGCCGGAGCTGACGCTGACTCCAATGCATGCAGAGGAGTCAAGGGCATCTCTCGAACAGGCTATGCGCTGCCCCTTTTGCATTAATCAACGTATGCTGAGATCTATTACGGACGCTGTTGAGCATATGTCGACACATGTTGTGGTGTAATGATAGAGATTTCTTTTGCGGAAGGGGATGGTTTTCTTGGCTCGTTTCTTCCCTTTCGTTGCAAAGGGTCAATGTATATAATGGCGATGGTGAAGGGGTAGTGTATTTGACAATATTGGCTGGCGTTGATGGACATGCAGAGGATACCTCTGCTTTTAATGAGGCGCATGATGAACAAGGCTATGAATATGAATGATTAATATGGCTTGTATGATGCCTGTATATTCACTTGTCTATATCAATGCGGCGCTTCGTAACCTCGCAATAATAGGGTCTTCCGGTTCTTCCTCGTCAAGCGGCTCTGACCCAATGTAATTCTTCCAAAACTTGAGCCCTTCCAGACCCTCTTCTCTGCATAGAGCGCCGTACTCCTCGGCCATGAGCAGCTCCTCCTCCGCAACGCCTAGACTCCAGCCGAACCGCTCCGCCGTCTCCTGCGCCGTCACGCCGCGGCCAAACGCGCGCCAGTTCCAGGCCACATCGCGCTCCGGCGGGAACTCGTGCAGGTCCCGCAGCCATAGCAACAGCGCCTTGATGGTCGTCTCGTCGGTGCGGTCCTGTCCCTGGACGACCATGACGCCGCTCCGAAACGTGCGGAGGCGCACTGGCAGCTTCAGGCTCTCCCACAGCCGAGCGGCCTTTTCAAAGTCGAGCGGGCTGACGAGCTCGACGCCCCCGCGTGCTCGGTTGAACATGGCCCAGAGATCAACCAGAGTCAATATGCCGCCTGCCTTTTTCAGTACGCTCCGCGTATCGTCGGTGAGAAATTCGGCCAGGTTGCGCGCCAGCTCAGAGAGATAGAGGGATTCTGAGCCGCCACTACCCCCCACCATGTCCTTTGTGGTCACGAGGCCAAGTTGACTTGCAGACTCGGCAAGGATGGCATTTTCCTCCGCGGAGAAGCTGCCGTTTCCGGAGCCCTTTTGCAGAGAGAACCTTTCTGCAAGGGCAACGACCTCTTTTGCAGACGCCATGAGCGCTTCGAGGTCCTCAAAAGCACTGCCAATGAGCAATTCGTTATTCTTATGCCTGCTCAGTCCGAGCTGCTCAAGACCAGCAATACCTGCCGTCTTTGCTCTGCGTTCGCTATGGCTGGTATCGGCTTCTGCACCGGAAAGGCTGCCATCCCGGGGGCGTCCTTTCGGCGGAGGAGGGGCATTTTGCAGCAACCATTTTCGCTGTGTCATGGACCCTTTCAATCGTTCGTAGAATATCTTCTCTCCGCCACCGCGGAAAGATATTTTTACTCCTTCCGGTGCCTCCAAGTTGAGTGGCCCATTTGGATCGTGGGTTTCAAGCATGGGTCCCGGGGAATCGGTTCTGTCATTGTCAAGCGCAGCGGTCGATGTGAGAGCGGGGGTTGGCTTTGACACGAGTGACGCTCCGCACATCTCACAAGACATCAATGATGGGTGATTGAAAAAAGTACATCTTGGACATTGAAGAGGATCTTTTAACCTGCGAGCGGTATTGTGACTGGAATTTTCGGTCGCATGGTGGCCTGTATCTGTTGGTCGCTCTGGCGCTGGTGGAGCTTGTGGCGGTCCTACCGACCGCTTAGACGCGTTCGAAATGGCAGCTTTCAGTACATGTTGTAGGGTTGGCTTGATCCCACAAGCCAGACATGGAGGTAGAGGAGTATGCGCATTTGCTGTTGTGGCGTCAAAGTTGGTGGGCACTGGATTGGAGAAGCTGCAGATCTTGCAAACCCAGGTTGCAGCTGTGATGTTCCGCGACTCGCTTGGTGGCCGATATCCACCTTCACCATTTGGTATTGGTGTTGAATGCCTCGAACTTGACGCGGCAGTTGAAGAGCGATGCCTCTGAAGCCCCGACCTGCGGAGCGGCTTGGGTATCAGTGTAATTTTGGCCGATGACTTGAGGAACCCTGCATAGAACTCATATCTATCCACATCTTTGAGGTCCAGCGCCGCAGAGTTCAAGCGCGGCTCCTTTTTATCGACGTAACATATTCGGTGAGTAGTCAAGTAAACCTGCCCATTTTGTTGGTTTGGCAATTTGAATTTGCTTCGTGACATCAGTATCTTGCGTGGGGTGCGCGGAAACATTTGGCGCTTACCCCTCATATAGGCCGACATTATCCTGGACGAATAGCAGCACCTCATCTGGTAGATACGAGGGCCTAAGCGCTGTAGTCAGGTCAATGTGATTTAGAAACATCCGTCATATCATGTCGCCGTGGCTCGTGATGTGATAGTCAGGACAAGAGCGGGCGAAGATCGCCACCAACGATAAAGCGAAGCCAGGTACGCCGGGCCTGTAGGTGATTCAATATGGAAACCCAAATCTCAAGGAAAAACGCAGTGACGGTTCATAGGCCCTTGAAAAGAAGGCTTGGACACCTGCTGCTGATTTTATTAATGGCAACTTTGTAATATCAAAGTGTCACTGTCTAGAAGCACGCTCAAGACCCCAGATGTGATACCCGTAGTTTTGCCGACGCAGTCACGGGACACACAACCTTGGGTGGCACACCGACATCATTTCGTTTCACCAACCAAGCCAAAGGCCGAAACCCTTTTTCCATAACTATTTGTGCCCTACTGTCGCGACGCTGCTTTCACCTCTCAAAGAATCTGCGCCAAGATCTACCACAATCTGCGCATCGACCGTAAACTAACATTCATTTCAGCTATCGCGCCCGAGATGGTACCTGGGTGGCCTGCCACGCAAACAGCGCACGGCGCCCAGCCTGCAGCTGCAGGCTATTCACACAGTATGTACCCCGAGCTGTGCAACATCAGCGGCTCAGCGATTAACGTGGAACAGATCCTGCATTTATTCCCGTTCAGGTTCGACAAGGATTCGCACAATATATCCCTCCCCCCCCCACCACATACCAGGCCGTGCCGCCTGCTGCAACTTCTGCAATGTCACCTTCCGGGGCCTCAGCTCCCGAGAGTCAGTCTAAAGCGAAGACTGAATGGCCGGATTCCGTTAGAAGATACGTCCAGCGATCTTTCCTTCCCGAAAATGACGATGCCTCTGTGACCCGCGCCGAGTTGGAGGCAAAGCTGAAGATAACTATTGGAACTGCCAAGGAAAATGGCTCACTGCACACGCTTGACTGGGAAAAGGTGCCATTACCGCAAGTGCTTGTCAAGGCCGACCGCGCAGCGAAACTAGGAAATCCACTGTACAGCGTCGACAACACGAGAAAGCGAAAGTCGACGGAATTTGCAAGCGAAGCCGTCGCAAAAGCTCCGTGGAACACTGCTAAGGACCGTAATTCACTTGTGGCTCGAACGACGTATTCGTATGACAAACAAGGGGACGTGGACAGCGGCGCAAAGTCCAGTAAGTTCCAAAAGGACGCGAGCAAGCGCAAGCGGCGCTTCGAGAACGAGTACAAAGCCGCAAATATCACGCCGACGGAGAGCAGCCTGTCGTCAGGGCCCATCGTGGGCACTAGTGACGTGTTGGAGAAGAGATATCTACGGTTAACTGCCCCTCCTATCCCGTCTAACGTTCGTCCCGAACCCATTTTGCGTCAAACACTGGACTTGCTGAAGAAGAAGTGGAGGAAAGAGGGCAACTACTCCTATGTGTGCGATCAGTTCAAGTCGATGCGCCAAGACTTGACTGTGCAGCACATAAAAAACGACTTTACAGTGTCGGTCTATGAAATTCACGCCAGAATCGCGCTTGAGAAGGGGGATATCGGTGAGTATAATCAGTGCCAGACCCAGCTGCGTTCTCTATATGAGCTGGGTCTGAAAGGAAACCCCGTGGAATTCAAAGCGTACCGTATTTTATATTTTATTCACACAGCCAACCGGACTGGATTGAACGACACGATGGCAGATCTAACCGCAGCAGAGAAGGAGGAGGGACCAATCAAGCATGCTTTGAGTGTGCGATCGGCGTTGGCTTTGGGGAATTATCACAGATTCTTCCAGCTATATCTCGACACACCCAACATGGGAGCATATTTGATGGATATGTTTGTGGTCAGAGAACGCCTAGCAGCATTGTGTAATATGTGCAGAGCGTAAGTTGCACCGCGCGCCAGGCCCTAGCTGAGAGTGCTAACAGAGATTCAGGTACAAACCGGATGTCAAGCTCCGATTCATCACCGAAGAGCTTGGCTTCGAATCGGACGCGGATGCAGCCCAGTTCATCATTGACCAACAAGGCCAGGAATTGCTTGAAGATCGGTCCGACAATATCGTATTCTTGACAGGCAAAGCGGGCAACCTCTTTGAAGGCACCCGCGCATTGGCCTTTAGAAGTGTCGATATCAAGGGTCAGATCTGAACGTGACCATTCCAAGTGTTTTTATTTTTCTTTGCGAACCCCCTTCACCTTGCCATCACCCGTCTTACCCCCGACCTCGTGGGAACGACTAGTCATTGGACACGAGCCATTGGCGAGCAGCCCTTTTCTGGTACATACTACTTTCAAACTACACGATTCTTCCCGCCCCTGTAGAGGCAATGATGTTTTTTCTGCCAGCGCGACACGGAGTTTTCTCTTTTTCACCCCCCAGCTAGTGAGCAATCATGGCTCAGCAATTCGCGAGCGCAGAGCTTGTTCCTTGTGGAGCTGGAAGCATCGGGACAAGTGAAGATGCAACCAACTTGATACTGGAGCAGCACTGGGAGACTTGTACCCGGTTGGGGCGTTTTGGCGCTTGCATTGACGGCAAAGGATTTGATTTCTTACTTGTCTATATTTACTTCCTAGGTAGAAAGCCGTAACCGATATTTGACGGCTTTTATTTACAGCCGTTGGATAGACGCATAGCTCTAGCAGCTGACCTTGCTCGGCTCACAACGACGTTTCGCCCGTTTTTTGAACCAAAGTGCAATACATTGTGAAGGTGTACAATAGCCAAGGAATTTGTTTGCATGCCAATTTCTTGGCCTTGAATCATGAAGCCTGCACGCTTATCATGCATGTCATAGGAGAAGGCCTGGGGACGTTTCAGCATCTACTGGGAGCCAATAACGAGGCTCTGTGGCGGCGCCCCGCCTGTGTATAAGCAAAGAGGCGAATATTGGGCATGGGTGGCAATGTGTACGCTGTTTGTAATACATTCGCTTGTGAGATTGCAAAGGGTAGCATGCTTCCATGCGTCTTCCATCGGCGTTTCTTTTGGCGCGGTGCGACGGTGCAGCAACACAAGACACACAGCAGGTGAGCAAACGACCGAGCAAGAGACCGACGAGTTACAAGTGATACAGGGAGTAGTAGCAGAGAATTGTTCTCTTATTGGACAAGAACGTTTGTACCAGTTCAATGCTTTGTGCATGCTCTGCAGCGTACATGGCGAGGTGAGGCATGAGGACAAGGCGGGCTTGTCGAGCTACGGGTACCCGGGCCCGGGATGGGAGAAGAGGGGCTGCAGGTACGGATGCAGCCATATTTGTGGCGCCATCGAGAGTACGAAGTACATTGGAAGACAGCAAGTACTTTAAAAGAATAGGGATTCGGTGCGTGCGGCATGGTAGTTTAATTTCCGCAGAGAGCTGGGTAAAACAATGCGGACGAATCAATGGCTGGTGGTGGGATCAAAACAAGACGTGCCGTTTATGCAGTGGATGGAGGCGATGACGATGGTGGGTGGCCCAAGGGTCCGCATTCCAGACTCAGTGGACGGCAGGTAGGCAAGTTAGGTTGGGCCGGTTTCAACGGCCACGAAACCCCACGTTGGTGCCTGTAGAATGGGGGTTTGTGATGATGGGTAGCTGATAGGTGCTGATAACAAGGAGACGCCACGAAGATGCCGAGATTGAGATGAACAAAGGCTTTACAAATGTCTGTTTGGGTGGGAGAAGTGCGGATGGGGTGGTGGCGGTGCAAGCGAGGACCGTGGGACGGGACGGCTGGCGTCGTCGGCGCCATTGGGCAAAGAGCGATAATTCAGCCATGATGGCGCATGCTTGGTCTATTCTATACGAGACGATAGTCGCGCATAAAGGAGACGATTTGATTTTTCACATATTATCAAATGGGAGCATGGTACGTAGTTAGAGGAGGGGATGTTGGATGGAGATGTTGTACCTGGGGGAACAGAGAGTACTGGGTTTCTGCCAGAGTGCCCAAGTGTCTACCTTGGTAGGTACCTGGAGGCATCTGCCCAATCTGTAGTCTCACATCGAGTTTGCGCACCTCACGATCTGTTTCTGCAAGCAAGTCGACAATGGAATTTTTCCTGTCAACACCCAAGTAGATGCCATCCTGCAAGGTACGTACCTATGTTGGTTGGGCTCGTTACCTACCTATTAGTGACGGGCTTTGATGGCGGGCTTTTGTGGCGCCAGTGGATGCCACGGACAGGGGAGTCGCGCCGTCAACCCCCGCAGCGCCCCGAAAGCTCCCTGCTGCAGTGCTGGCTGCCAGCTTGGGCCCTGCGCCACTGTCCGCTTGAGACTTCACCAAAGTGACCCAAAGGCCAAAGAGCTGCCAAATTCTCTGCTGTGTATGGCACTCCCTGGGTACATTCATGCCAGCCTAGTGATATAAGCAATGCGATGTATCTACAATCAAAATACCAAAGGCACTGGTATTTACCCCTCCTTTCGCCACGCAACCTCTGGCTTTCGTTGCTTCGCTCTTCAAGCGCCTCTTTAGTAGGCAAGTAGGTAAATTGGTACCAACCGTTCATTCTGCTTGGAATCTTGACCCACCTGAGGCGCTCAAGAAGAACCTTGTGCGCTACTTGTCGGCCTACCACGGCGCTTGCCGCCACCTCTTTTTCTGTTCCTCACCCCTTTGCACCAAGCAATCCCTCTTCACATCTCGCTAGTGCGACGCCTCTTCTTCCTTTTCCATTGAGGCGGCCCAGACTCGCCAGAAGCCTTGAAAGCCGACACAACGAAACCGTCTTGCCGTCTACCCACCGAGCGCCCCTCCCCAAAAAAACGTCACCCATCCGCCCGGAGATCGCCTCGCCTCTGCGCAGGCCATCATCTCTTTTCGAGTTCTTCGCTGCTAGATTCCTTCACATTGCCAAGGCCAGGATTCACATCTCCTTCTGCCGCAAGGATGAAGGTTCGTTTTGCCTGCCTACCCTCGCCAATTTCATCATCCCCGCGTCGAGTCGCCCCCCCGAGCCTTTGCGATCGCGGTTTCTGCCCGAGCTGTGCATTACTGCGGCGCTGCCGACTGTTCTTCTGCACAGGTGCAGGCCAGCACTTTGCAGACCTCCAGTGCTGCGACTCATCCTCAACTGCCTTCATGACGACCGCGGTGCCACCTGCAAATCATCCCTGCTCCCGCCAGATCTGCAGCATCTCGATAACGTGAAGCCGATGTTTGCTAACTTGCTTAATTCTCTCCCAACAGGCTCTTCGACGATCTATCAAAGGCGACAAGGACAGGAGCCAGAATGCCTCCGTCACGCCAAAGTCGGCTGTGGCCATTGTACCTCCAAAAAAGGTTTGTTCGCCCTTTTCATAGCCGCCAACGCCACTGCTTTTAGTTTGCGACCGTTGGCGACCGTTGGCGACGGCCACACACTATATGAAAAATATACGTGTCTGCGTGCTAACCGACAAACTTGGTCAGGTCATTCGAGCACTGTACGACTACACAGCTCGCTCCGCCCAGGAGCTGAGCTTTTCCGTGGGCGACTTCTTCCACGTTATCGGCCGCGAGGACGACCCCGACTGGTACGAAGCTTGCAATCCCGCCCTCCCAGATGCCCGTGGCCTGGTACCCGTCGCTTTTTTTCAGGCTCTCGGACGAACCGAGCGAGATAGCGCGCAATCTGAAGGAAGCGCCATTCGCCCGCCCACAGCCAACAAGACCCCGGACCACGACTCCGGCTATAGCGATGCCTCACCCACTAGCGCGGTGCCTGCCCAGCGTCTCTCCAAATCTGGCAGCAGGGGTGGCGCAATGGTCTACGGCATCGTCATGTATGATTTTGTCGCCGAACGAGCAGACGAGCTCAACGCCAAGGCTGGCGAGGCCATCATCGTCATTGCCCAGTCTAATCCGGAGTGGTTCGTCGCCAAGCCCATCGGCAGACTTGGCGGCCCTGGTCTGATCCCCGTCTCATTCATCGAAATTAGGGATATGGCCACCGATAGGGCCATTGTTAACCCTGGCGACGCCATCAAGCAGGCCGGCGTGCCCCGTGTTGAGGAATGGAAGAAGATGGCCGCTGAGTACAAAAACAGCAGCATCACGCTCGGAAAGTTCGAGGCTGGCCAGCAACAGATGGAGCAGGGCATGAACCGCCTCAGCCTCCAGCAGCAAGCCGAGGGCCAACTTTCCCGCACACAGTCCCTGCAGCAAGCAGCCCGCCACGTCGACAACTCCACCTCCGATCTTTACGCCCCGATCCAGGCTCGAATCCCTCGCTACTGCTTCGCCGAGGACAAGTACTGGTTTGTTATCGAGGCCATGTTGGAGGACGGCCGACACTGGGAGCTGTCACGATACTACGAAGACTTTTACGACTTTCAGATTGCCCTGCTCACAGAATTTCCCACCGAAGCCGGCAACACGGGATCGCAAAAACGAACACTACCATATATGCCTGGACCTGTCAGCTACGTTACCGACGCCATTACCGAAGGCCGCCTGCACAACCTAGACGCATATGTCAAGAACTTGCTAGGCCAGCCCCCTTACATCTCGCGCTGCACGCTCGTCAAGCAATTCTTTGCGCCGCGAGAGGGCGACTACGAGATGGATGGCAACCCCAACGGCCAGGAATATAGGGATTCGCGAGAATCACGCCAGTCGTCAGCGGAATCACCCAGAAACGGCAACTCGAGAAACGGGTCTAGAAGTAACCTGAGCGGTGGCGGCCCTGGTGGGCTTCCATCAGGGCCCCGTCAAGTCAGCGGATCAGGGCCAGGTAAGATACATACCCGCGACCTTAAGCACCGCCCGTGATACTAACCCAATGCAGCTGGCCAACCACAACAGCTCATCAAGGTCAAGATGTACTACGGCGACGACCTCATTGCCCTACGAGTGCCCCGAGTCGATGCACGCGTAGACAAGGATGCCCAGTTCAAGAAGCTCCAAGCCGTCATTGCAGCTCGCCTAGATGTGTCAGACCGAGATGAGCTTCAACTCTTTGCCCTCAACGAGCAGACGAAACAGCCGAGCAACTTGATGAGCGCCTACGACCTCGAAACTGTTCTTGGCAAGTCGGATAAGCTGCTGCTGCGCGCCGAGGTGCTGCGCAACTAAGCTGTTTTGACAATGGCCCGCTATTATATACGGTCGTTCGATTTCTCTTCCTTCCTTCTTGGGTACAAATTCCTTACTTGTTTAGTCGCTGAGCTGAAGATGGCCGCACTCTGCTTCGAGCTTCATACTGCTTTTGCCGACATTGTTTTTTACCCGCAGCGCTTTTCGTGAGTGAGCTTTTGACATGATAATGACAGACCATGTACGAGAGGAGCGAGCTTTCCAGAGGACCTCACGAACCCCCCCCACCCCCATCATTTTATATCTTGTTTGTCCTTGTCAGCCGAGCGATCGCTGTGGACCCTTCTATTATGACTGCAGAGACTGAGCGCATCATGTCTCCACGATATTGGGCTTTTTTGGTCTCTCCTTTTTTTATTTTGCTGTGGCGTTGAAGGTTGGGTTTGCTCTCGTGTTTTTGTTCTTTTTCCGCTTCTTCTCTATTACGCACTAGTTTATACCTGATATGGAACACGATGGAAAGATGACGTGGGATGCTATATGGCACGGACAGAGGGGACAGACGGGAATGAAGTAAATGAATCTAGGACAAGGCCATGTCGTTATTTATTACTTGTCGCAACGTGTGATTGACAGCGTAGGGAAATGTATGTGGGAAGTAGAGGTAAAGAAGATTGACAAGAAGAAAACACGGCGAGTGGATGACACGAAACATGTCAGGGTGAAATAATTTCAATGTATCTAATCTGACCTTGAGCACGCGCGGATTGACTCAATGTATTCAATATTTATCGTGCAAAGAGTTCGATGCTAATATGAATGGCGGACCTGAATAAGTATACACACGGATGATGATGATGATGATGATGCAAGAAACGCAGGATTCTGAAACAGATTCCCCTCTGAGCCGGTTTTCAATCTGAACCGTCTAGATCTATAATGCAGTAATGTATGGTAGTTTTCATGGGTGACAAGTAATTGTGAGAAGATGTAAAGGAAAGCAGGGCACAGAAAAAGAGGGAGACAAAAGTGGCGGGTAGCACGTCGCTCACTCCAACTTGGTCATGAAGCCCTGCCGGACTTTGTAATTGACGACGCCACCGACGCCAAACGCCGGGACGATGCGGCCAATGCGCGCCGCGCACGACGGCAGCCACCCGCGCCGAATCGCCTGCCATCGGTCCCCCCACGACACTTTAGCCTGCTGCGCGCCGGCACCCGCTGCCGACGGCCGATTGTACAAGTCCAAACCTAACAGGTGCAGTGGCGTCGACACGAGCTGTACGGCCGCGGGTGCGAGGAACTGCGCGGCCGTAAGCCCCGACACGCGCATGCTCTGCGTGGTGTAGGCGTCGATATGCGGCGCCAACCTTGTGGGGATATTGAACGACGCAAAAATGGTCAAGCAGTCGCGGAGCGCAAAAATGGCAAAGCACGGCAGCGGGACAGGACGGGCCGGACCGGCGGCGGCGTCGCGGAAGAGCTTGACAAAGGCCTGGTCCTTGTAGACACAGAGCGAGACGTTGGCAAGGGAGGAGGCGGCGAATTTGGCGGGGCCGGCGGTGGTGGTGCGCGCGGGGGCGGGGGCCAGCGTCGAGGAGAGGGTGTCGAGGGTGTTTGCGGTGAGGTAGGTGCCGCCGTAGAGGAGGAAAACGAGGCCGACGGGGCGTGAGGCGAGCGTGCGGAGGGGAGAGCGGACGAGGGTGGCGAGGGAGCGGCGGAGAGAGGCGAGGATGGAGGGGCTGGAGCCCGAGGCAGTTTCCATGATGGATCTAGGCGTGTTAGAGAGAAGGAAATGGGGGAGAAGGGGGCGGGGGGCATACTTGTCAATAAAGGCAATCAGAGGGGATATCAAGCCCGCGGCGCAGGATGCGCTGACGGCGTCGGCGCCAAGACGAGAACCGAGGTTTTTGGTATTCCATTGGCGTGTTTTCGAGCTCGATTGTGCGGTCGTGGTTGTGGGGGATGATGACGGTGTTGATGGTGATGGCGTTGATGCAGAAAGGAGAGGCGTCTGCGCCGTCGTGCCGGCCGCAGGGGGAGCCATTGCGACTAGTCTCTGCGTATGTGTAAATGTATGTCTATCGGACACAGCGCAGGTATTTTATTCAATTAGGCAGGTGAGCGGTTCTGATTGGGTAGTTGGTAGGTGGATTGTCGTGACGAGCAGTTTGCAGCTCATCCCGTAGACGAGCGCTTCGCTGCGGTTTTTGTCGGGTGGGGACCCGGAGGAGGTGATTAGACGGCGTCTGCGCGGAATGACAAATAGTGGACAAGGAAGACGACCCGTTGATGAGTGGGCTTTGCTTCGAGATGGGAGTTGAAGTAGCGCGACGAAAAGCAGAGAGAGAAATGGAGCTTGATAAGCTTGATGAGCTTGGTCGATGAAATAGAGCAAAAAAGCCCGAAATCGGAGCTGGCGGCGTGCATTGCCTCAGATCGAGCTAGTTCGGAACGGTCGGTAGCGAGAGCCGCAGCGCAGGCCACTTGCTGCAGTGACGCGATCCAAGTGATGATTTCGCCACGGTGATTTTGCATAGATGGCGATGAGGGAGATGAGAACAAGGAGGATGACAAAAATATTGTAAAGAAATGAAGTTCGGTAGATCGGCACACAGGGAGCCCGGGATAGGAGCTGGGCTGTGGCTCATGTCACTCGAGGCTACGCGTCTTGGCGACGTTGACAGGTAGATTCATCATCGCCGAGTTTAGCGGCCGGGGCTGGCATACAACTGTGCGTACGTTTCCACCATAGTAAGGTATCGTGAAAAGAATGCATTTTAGAAGTATGTTCGGGCAATTGCTGCTTTTGAGCACCAAAGTCCGACGGGCTGGTGAGCGAGCTCTAGAGCGTTTGCAGCAGTTGGTCAAAAGTAATGCCGGCCGCACCGCCAGAGAGATTGGCACAAACAACGGGATCGAACAGAATGATGAGAGCGCCATCAGAAACCCCTATCCTCTCAAGGAACCTCACAAGAGGCTCGACTTTACAAAAGAATTCCCAATATGACATATTGTGACCAGGGTTGCGCGGAACGCTTACGAGTAATATTATGATTGCATAGGATAAAGTTTCTTGGTTTATTTTCATGTCTTGACGCTGGCTACCACATAATTCATTGCCCTACCTATTAATTTCTCTATATGTTAGTTCCATTCCCTTGCACGGTACTCTTCAACGCATCAGGCTTCCTACCAAATCACAATTATTCCCTTAACGTACATAATAAATCTGCCGATTTTCTGAAATAGTACCAAATTGTTTCGTCCGAGTTATACTTGTTTTCTAAGATTCTACGTAGTAACACTGTGACTTGTCCTTGGCTGTTTAGTAACTGCCAGCTAATGCCGCAGCCAGCAGCAAACGGATCAATGTGACTGCCAGCTGCCAGAGTAGGGCCTGTGAATCTCTCCTCAGACAAGCCAGGATTTTCGCAAACGCAAGCACTATGTGAATTGACAATTTATATAGAGTAAGTCTTTTTGTCTAAATAAATAAAACATATTTTGATACGCGAACAAGACCACGGGCGCCATAGAATTGCCATCTCTAAACTTACACCATCTTCGCCATCCACGGCCTAGAGAGTTTTCGGACGACTCTAGGAAACGTTAGTCGCCTTCAGTTTATATTTCAGCTTCAAGATCAAAAGAATGTCTCCTTTCATTTTTCAGCTCCCACAAGAGCTAGTTGTTATGATTGTCGAGCAGCTGGACCACCGCGACCTTGTTCATCTAAGCAGCACCTGCAAGCCATATCGGGCGTATTTTGCACCCCTCGTCTTCCGCACCATCCGATTCGGCAACGACCAAAAGTCTTCCGAATCTGCTCTAGCGGCTGTCATGACACACGGCGATCATGTTAGGCGCCTAGAGTTCAGCTATGCAGCCGAACCGGAGAATGTCGATGATGACGAGGTGCCGCCGCTCCTGGAGTCCCGCGCACTGCTGCCAGCCTGTCGCCAGCTCTTGGAAGGATACGCTACGCCAAAGGCAGACGACGTATCTTTAAGGTTGAAGTTTCAGTTTTGGAAACAAGGCAACTACAACGATTCAAATGACCTTGTAGACTTGTTACGAAAGGTCGAGCATCCGATTGAGACTATGACTGCGGAGCAGCGCTACCGATGGCGAGCTGTGCTTAATGAAACCTACCGAGCCACTGCAAATAACTTAATAGTACGCAAAATTCATTTGATCGACATGATGGCATTCACTGTATCGGCATTCTACACTCATCGTTTTGGCGAGTTGCTTGGTCGCCTCACGTCGGCAACTATTAAGATCTACTCCCCTGGGTCATTTGGTGCAGAAGGTGGACTTGATGTACCAGGACACCGAGATTTCATCTCGAGAATGCCCGAAACTTTCTTTTCTCGCATGCATCAACTAACGTATCTCGAGTTGACAGCGCCCTGGGGGTTCCCCCTAGGCGGCAGAGAACCCAATGCAATCATTTTCCCGCTAAGACCCGGTAGTTTGCCCTTGCTCCAATCTTTGAAGCTCAATCATAGCTTCACCTGCCCTGAGCTAGTGAAGTTCATTGCGGACCATGATAAAACCCTGTCGAGCCTCACTCTTGTGGATTGTGTCTCCGACTACGAGGAGGCTGAAAATGAAGGATATCCTAAGCTATCGGAGACTTGGGCATTCTTCTTCTTTCAGATTACTACGTTTCAGCTTCCAGCACTCATCAATCTATCGATTGAATACAAGGATTACTTGATCACGGAGTTTTACAGCGTGCTGGATGGGCTTGGCAGCAACGCGCGGGAAATCGAGCGCATCGAGGCAGAAAAACTACGAGAAAATCTTGCAAAAGACCACGAACGAAAGGTCTTTGCCTATGTGGGATTAGATAGCGTGCGGATGATAACAAGAAACGCATTTGTCAATCGAGCACAAGCCACCAAACTCGAGGATTACTACGAGTACCAGCGATTAATGAGACTCGTCAAAGAGAATGCTGAACGCATTACTCGCGAAAGTGATCAAATCAGCGCAGTTTGAGGAAGTGAAGGAAATCGGGTGCTAGGGAGCTCGGAATTTGGATCGAGGTAATTGGCCAACAAAAATTTGGCAGCTTGGGGCGTTTTACTTTCGATCAGTACTGTTTCTGGTTTCTATCAATTGCTTGCATTGCTCTATGAATCTTGGTTTCCCGGGTGCGATTCTTCTCTCTGTTTCATCTCTATTACAAGATCAGTCAATTTATCAATCTTGATGTTCAACTCTCCAATCTGTGCCTCGAGCGCAACACGATCCACCTCTGCGGATCCTTGCTCAACCGCTGTTCTCTCCTGCGAGTGCAGTACCAATCTGCGACGCTTTGCGCGTCTGCGGCCCCTTTCCGGCCTATCCGCATCGAGACGCGACTCTGCGCGACGGAAGCCCCCGCCTGGAGCCAGTATGGACCCCGACAGCGGCGACAGCCCGTCGGCCGCGCTGCGCCGCGTCAGCATCTCGTAAAGGCGAATGACGGCGACAATGGGCGTGTGGGTGACCTTGAGCAGCCAGATGCGAGCGCGACGAAAGGCGTCGTCGCCGCGCAGGACGAGGCGCCAGGGGCGGAATACGAGGAGGGCGAGCAGGTTGAAGGGCGGGTAGAAGTGGGTGAGGCGGTTGCTGGTCGAGGCCTCGAGCACGTAGACGCTGTAGACGTAGACGTACTCGACGTGGGCGGCGTCCATGACGCGTGCGAAGCTGTTGGCGAGAAGACCGGCGAGCGAGCCCATGAGCAGAAAGGTGGACATGGTGATGAAGACAATCATGAGCGGCGGGCCAAAGTAGGGGTCAATGTCGTGCATGATGTCGAAGCCGACGTAGCTGGAGCCGAAGAAGATTTTGCCCAAGACGCCGGCCATCTGGACGAGGGTAAAGTGGTCGCGGCCGAGGAGGGAAAAGGTAGTGAGGAAGCCGCAGTAGATGATGAGGATGATGACCATGAATTTGATAAAGTCCATGGTCATTTCTTTGAGGCATGGAATGAGGATGCCCCAGGAGGGGTTCAGCGAGAGGAGAGAGCACATCCGGGGGACTAGAAAGAGGGCTTCGAGAGCGAGAATGTCAAAAGCCGTATTGTTGAGGGCGGTATTTTGCCGTATCACGCCGGTGATTCCTGCATCTGTCAGCATCAAACACCCCAAAAAACAGGCCTGCATCTAACGAGAGAGACCTACTGAGAACCGCAAACACACAGCCGAGTACCATCATGATCAAGTCGCACACGTTCCAAATGTCCGTCACGTAAAAGACGGACCCTGCATCCAGCCACTCGCTAAACTCGTCGTAGCAAAACGCCGCGATCCACACCCACAGGACCGCCTCAGTCGCCGTGACCCTCTCGACCACGCGCTGGATCAGCACCGTGTAGTAGAGGTACAGAAAGATGAGGAAGAAGAAGGCCTCAAACGTCTTGAGGTACTTGGGCACGCGCAGTCGCGAGTAGAGGTCCGTCTTGGCCGGGTCGTAGAGGCACGGGCGTTTTGTGGCGCGCACCGACAAGGTGTCCCAGAAGATGATATCGCCGTGCCAGATGCCCGCGACGATGCGCTGCACGACGCTGCGGCCGAGGAAGCGCTTGGCGCCGGAAACGACGGCCATTTCCAGGCCGTTGAGCGTGCGAAACGTGACCGCCGGGTCCACGTCGCCGGCGGCTGGCGTCATTGTGTCGTCTAGGCACAGCGACTGTCGCGAGGAGTCCCCGGGTGGGCGGAGACGCATACTGTTGGGGCTCGTCTTGACGAGGCGGCGGCGGGGGAGCAGCGGTGCCGACTCGGTGGCGGGATGATGCTGCTGCTGCGCCTCCTCGTCGCGGCTGCGGCCATCACGCGACGGTCGGCGAGGGGCGCGCGAGTCGGGAATCTCGCAGAGGCAGAAGCGCATGGCGTCGGCGTCGGACAGCAGCGCGAGGAAGCGCCATGCGACAATCTCGCAGGCCGAGGCGCGGGCCTCGCTGAGGGTCTGGTCCTGCCTCTCGGTGTCGTAGTGCCATTTCAGTGCGCTTTTTTATTCATCAGTCTAGTACATGGGCGTTGATGAGAGAAGAGACGATTACGACGAAGAAAAGGGAGCTTACAGCAGGGCATTCACAATGAGCGGGTTCTGGCACGTCTCGGCGAGGTGGTTGGCCAAGTCACGCAGACAGGCGCCCGCGGGCGTCGTGCGGAGCTGCTCAAACGTGCTCGGGAGCTCAATCGCCGAGTCAAAGTATCTACACGAGGCCATTCGTAGTTAGCAATCGGTGCCGTGGGTTGGTGTGTTTTGGAGATCAAGGTGGCCGGGCCGTTTGCGCCAACGCCAGCAATGAAGAAAGGGGAAAGCAGGCGTACATGGAGAGTTTCTTGATGACGGACCGAAACTCATCGTCGTCATTTATATCCGGTAAAGGGCACCAGTCGTACGGGGCCGTGTCGACGCTCTCGTCGCGCGCCATTTCGGGTACATGGCGTGTAAAGGCAGCCGTCATGCCGGCTGGAGTGGAACCGTTGGTCGTAGCCTCCTCGTAGGTCGCTTGCTGAGGTGCGGGTCAGGAAGCTTTTCGCTGTTTACATGGCCGCGCCCACAAAGCTCGTCGCACAGTTGGTTCGGCGATCAGAGGGGTCCAAGCGCTGGTAAAAAATAACGGCACTGAAAATGCACATGATGACGGTTGTCAGTCGTTGGGAGTCTTGAAACAGGCATGATTGATAAAAAAGTGGCTTGAGACTTGTGCCCGATCAGGCTGGTAACGGTGCATTGTTGGCATTGTCGGCGTTGTGTGTTATTGTGTGGCGTCCATCAGCCATTTTAGCAGGCGCACTTGGCGGTGCATTAGACGCTGCAATGTGCAGGTGAAATGACAGGCTTCTTTGAGGAGACTGGGATCGATATTGTTCCTCTTGTATATCTGTTTTGATTCTTCTCAGAAATACCTCGTGGCTGCGACATGGCGATTACAGCGAAAGTACAGTCATTTGTGTCTGTACCAAGCCAACGCGTTTCCGCATCTAATACAACGACCTCAATAGACTCGTGTGTTTTTCGTTCAGAAATAAAACATTATAAAATCTAGACCACAGAAAAAGCAACGAAACTTTGTTAATCCTACGTTAATGAATAAATAAATAGCAGCCGCCACGCCAACTGGCAAAAGACTAGGCATTAATTTCAGTACGAGCATTAACCAGGATCCCAACTATGACTCAAATAGCTGTTCGTTACAACTCAACTTCAGATCTAGGGTGGCAGCAACGGCTTACATGCTCTCGACAAAAAGCTTTTGATGAAGAAGACTTGATCGAAAGTCATTTCGCAAAAAGCTGGAGAAAAAATCCCCGCCGCACACACTGCCTCGCAAAGCCGGTGAGCGAATCCGACGACGCTGACTTTGAACGCGTACCTGCCAGCCGGAACCCCACCACAGCCTCACCGGTGACTGCTGAATAGGGCTGGAAAAGACCCAGCTGGCTTACAGCCACAGCACAAACCCGGGCGTGCCCTTCGTCATTTCTTGGGTTAATGCGAAGCAGCCCTATGCTTGATCATTGTACTGTAGCACATTCTTGCAAGCCTCTCTCTGCATAGTGGAGAGGAAGAGTAAATATAGCAATTCACGTTGATCGGTTCAGAATGCGACGCAAAATCAGGGACACATATATAATGGCCCGAATAAAATAGTAGAGACTTTGAAATGATGGCATTGTGCAACAGGAGCTTCCAAGCACCATGGCGACTTTGACGACAGACATAGCTACACCGACGACGAGCACTGCTGCTTCGCCGAGCTGCACCACGGCCGTGCCGGATAAACATGGGCATGTGCCTTTTGGTGCATGCAATTCCTATTACAACGATGATCCGAGTTTCGAAGCGAATTTGGCCTTTGCCGCGCTATTCGGTGCGAGTTTCCTAGCGCACATTGTGCAGGCCATTGTCTACAAAAAGGTACAACTACCAACAACGACAAGCCTAGGCAACGGGAAAAATCTGACATGGAGCGATATAGCGATTCTGCTGGGTGCTTATCATGGGCGCCGCGTGGGAGACGGCAGCGTTTAGCAACCGCACCATGGGAGCTCACAACCAGCAAGAGCGGCAGTATGCGCTCTGGGGGCAGCTTCTTTTTCTGCTCGCGCCGTTGTGTAAGTGCGCGCGTGGAATTTGCATCACCGTCAGCGAGACCCGCAGCTAACCAGGCCCTGATCAAATCATAGGGATCAACGCCTTTGCATACATGACGGTCGCCCGCATGGTTTACTTTGGCCTCCCCGACAAGAAGATTTGGGGCGTCCGCGCCGTCAAGCTGACGGTGCTGTTTGTGTGGTCTGCTTCCTGGTGCAGCTGGGTGGCGGCCTGCTCCTATCCAATCATGACAATGCCAGCCTGGCTCCCATCGGGATGAAGGTGTACACGGCGGGCATCGGGCTGCAGCTCGGGTTCGTGGTCATTTTTGGGGTCATGACGGGATGGTTCTATCACCGCCTGCGGCAAGTGTCGCGAGGAGGGGGCATAGGCCGCCGGCTGCATATGTTGACATGGACCATGCTGGCTGTCCTTGCTTTGATCATGGTGAGTTGGCCCTACAGACTCAACGAGTCTTGACTTATACGAAGAGGGGAGAGAAAGCAAGTTTCAAATTTACAAGGGCGCCGTGGCTGATGCCAGTGTCCATACGCTAGGTCCGCGTCATCTTTCGACTGCTGGAGTTTGGGCCCGGAATCGACGCTAGCAACGAGCTCATCACCAACGAGACGTACCCGCTCGCGCTCGATGCGATGCCGATGGCGCTCGCGCTGGTGTTGCTCAACGTGATGCATCCCGGGCTGGTGCTGCGTGGTCCGGACGGGGAGTTTCCGCGCAAGACGCGCGGGGAGAAGAAGGCAATAAGGCAGCGGGCAAAGGACGAGAAGAAGAGAAGGAAGGAGGAGAGAAAGACTGGTAAGTTGTCGTATGCCCACGACATGGAGAGGTTGGCGGAGGGAACTAACGGCGATGATGTGGGTGCTAATGCGAGTGCTGGGAGAAGTGCCAGGAGCTGGGAGATGGGGCCAGTGCATGATAGAGTGTAGGCTATCCGTATATCTTGACGATATTTGGTCTGGAAAGATGGAAGTCGCGAGATTAACTCTGATTTTCTGATTGGGTCATTGTTGGATCATCTGAAGGCCGATGGCCCAATATCATCAATAGGCTTGTCAGCCAGCGAAGAAGTATTGTCCCTTCGGGCTGCTTGGCGTGTTCCAACTTATTCACATTCGTTTATCGAATGACTGTTTCAACGAAACTCCTGATGTATTCGTCAGCTTGCCGTCTTCTCCTGGCAAGCATCACCCAAACTGTTCCCCCGCGCCTTCGTCAGTGCGGTGCGTGCGTTGCGGCGAACGTCTGAGGAAGAGGGAAGCAAAAAAAGGGGGAGGAAAAGCAAACAAGGAAACTTTTGTATGTCATGCGCGACCAGCAGCAGTAAACTTTCTTCTTCTTCCAGGCTTGTGTCTGTGTCTTGTTCATGGCCCGCCCCCTGCATTTATCGGGGCAGCGTGCGAGAGCGCAGCGGGCACTGTGGCAGGGCCGCCCTTGCAACGAGGGATGGCAGGGATGCTGCGTGCTAACGGGACAGCTCTCCGCACAGTGCACGGTGCTACCCAAGTAGGAAGGATGTCTTGCAGGGATGCTATCAAGACAAATGTGTCTTTGCCTGCCGGCAAAACCTACTTGTGTTTTAAAAGACGGCAGGCGGAAAGTCACAATGAAGTGTGCTGCTCGTTACCTAGACGTTGGCATACTTGAGCCAGCTAAGAACTACCTAGTCGAACGAGGTAGAAACTATCATCTTTCGTCCCCATTACGCTGAAGCATTTAACTAATTCAATAAGTTCAATGCTGCTGTACTCCAAAGCAAAGACACATAACTGGTATCGTATCATGGTGTATCCCCTCTCTGGCCCCTTGCCACTCCCCTCTCCTCCTCCGCAGGGCCCTGGCTATTGTCTTGAATAACTGTTCTAGATGACCCGGTTTTCCGTCCATCATTTCTTTGACTACTCCGTATAAGTCGTCGCTCTCCTAATCCTCACGATTTCACTCATTGTTCATCACTTCCGTCTTTTACATGTCTCTTACCATAACTCCTCTTAGACATTCAATACAGTCAAGTGTGCTTGCCGCTCTAGGTGGCTGCCACTTTGGTTCATCACCACCCACCTCTTTCTCCCTCGTCGACTCCCTGTCCTTGTCCCCCCCTTTAGCCTCGATGCCCGTCCCTTTTGTCTCTTCCCACGGATCCCCTTTCTGGCCAACCACCCAAATGGCTCTGTAGTATCCCGCTGCTGTATCGCTCATTTTCACTTGTGCTTTTCTATTGCCTTGCTGCAAAAAAACGTCGTTATTTTTGCATCATTGGCGAGCTCGTGCTCCATCACAGACTCTACATCGTTGGCTATCGGCTGCCACTTGTATCACTTGCCTGCCTTGACAGCAACGGCACCCACAAGTCAACCACACAAACAAGCAAACGCCGCAATTTTCTCCTTCTCTACTCCTGTGCTTCCGCAAGAACAAGCCGACTTCACATCGACGTTCAGTTGCTTTGCGACGATATCAGCTACACCACTATGACACCTCGTCAATCACATTCGCGCCGATGCCCAAACATCGTCGCGACTTCTCTACTCGCTTCGTCTACCATCGCTCCCATCTCTGGGCATGCCCTTCCTCGACAAACAGTGCGGCCGACTGGAACAATGGATATCCTGTCCTGGCCCATCGAGCCGACACTTCCCGCCCAGCTCGCCCGTCGTGATTTCAATACCATTTGTGGATACATAGGAGGCAACCCCGAACTGCCCGCGACCTGTATGGCGGGCTCACATTGTGTCGTTGACGCTCAGCACAAAGCTATCGGCTGCTGTCCCGACAAGGGTGACTGTACTAAAGGCATCTTCACCGACTGCATTGACGAAAACAATCCTGGCCACGGCGTCCTTGACCCTCACATCTATAGTTGCGGCGTTGGCAATGTTTGCTATAAAAATACCTTTGAAGGAGGCTTCTTCCAATACGGCTGCGGCTCAGCCTCTGATATGGCTACCACGGTTGTTCTCACAGCCTCGGGCGAAGTTCCCATACCTGTTGCAACCGTTTCCGTTTCTCTGCGTCCTACTACGACTATGACCTCGGTCACTAGCAGTGATGGCAGTAGCCCGAGTAGCACCTCGGGCGGCAACAGTGAGCCGACTGGTGATTCGACCAATGAAGACGGAGAAGCCAGCCATAAGAGTGCCATTGTTGGTGGCGTCGTTGGCGGTCTCGCAGCTTTCACTATTTTGCTGGCCTTGGGAATCTTCCTCTGGCGCCGTAATCGGACACCCAAGTCTCCCGAGTCGGAAAAGGAGCCCAAATTTATTAGGTAAGGTGCTCGAATCTATTTAACATGATGCTTTTTGCTAACTATACATAGCCGCCCGCTGGCCAGCCCGGAGAATGACTTGGACAGTAACGATGACATGACTTACACGCGCCCCGCGCCTAAGCCTCCCGGATCTGAGCCTCAGCATCAGGACACAGAATCATGGCCGATTCCTCCTACCGTAAAGGGCGGCATCATTGCTGAAGCTGAAACCGACATGGATACTGACCAGACTCCCCTAACGCACAAGAGAGCTATCGCGCCTACCAATAATATTGAGAACTTTTCGCCCGTGGACATTGGCAGCATGCCTCGCCGTGGTGGTGAGCGTCCATTTTGGCAGCAGACTGGCGGTGGCCGCACCCGAAATCTGGCTCGATCCTGAGCAACAGACAGTCGAGGCAAAGAGCTGTGTATACACCGTCTTGGAGCTGAAACTATTGGTACATCACCAAAAAAACGCAAGTGATACCCGCAGGCTGGACTTGACAAACATAATATGGTCAGGCTGCGTCTGACTCTATCATTTCTTTCTTTCTCTCTCTTTTACCCCTTCCTCGACTTTCTTCTAGCCAACTCGACACAAGATGCACTCTCAATTTCTCTTTTATACTTCGCTTTTTGCTTACTTTTCCTTCTACTCTACTTTTTTTATCTCTACATTGGCAATCTGCAGACTGCGGCGGGGTAGCAGCGACATGGAAAGCCGAAACAACAACAAACATTGGATGCAAACTCGTTGTGCATTTCATGTCCACGGCGGACCTTTTCATACTTAATTGCATGATTGCCCCCTTAGTGCAATAGCTTAGATAGCTGGGAGCTTAGCGTAGTGCTTAATGTCTATTCTCTGCCGAATTTTGTTTTTGCGCTTTCCGCGTGACTTTCTTTACAGGGACGGTGCAGTCGAAAGGGATAGCTTGGCACTATTCTGGTCCTTGTTGGCCGGTGACGGACCAAAGCTTAATGGCAGAACCGTCAAGTATCTTGGTCTTGACCTTACCGCCGTTGGAGCCATCGTAAGTGCTGTCAACATCGCTGTCTGAAGGGTGTTGCCAAGCACCAGCGCACGTGGCAACCACAGAGCCGCTTGGGTGAACCATGGTGCTGCTTATCGGCGCTTCATGTGCATCCCAGTCCCATTTGGGGTCGACAACGCCATAATGCAGGCCAACTTGATCCCAGACCTTGACTGACCCGGATTCGGTGCCGGCCCAGAGCTCAAATCCAGGGCCATCGTTGGCACTCCCGAAAGTATCGCATGTCAGCCGTTGCTGTGTCTGACAGTCTCGCCCGGCCAAGACGCTGAGGAGCTTGCCGTTGCCGCGAATGTCATAGACAAGAAAGCCTGACGCGTGCCGTTCGTTGATGACAAGATATCTACCGCATGGGCTCCATCGTGTTTGGACAATGCCTTGGCCCCCAAATGTCGTGCCGAATTCTTGCATGTCGGCGTCGGCGATGCTCCAGTTGGCAACAGCCTTGTCAACTCTCAGCATATCGTACAGACCCATCCAACGTGTCCAGGTGCCAGCAGCTATAACGCCGCCGCCGGGAGCATCGAGAGGCGAGTCGGACAGTGCAGAGACTGTACCCTTCATTCCCACGCCGCCGCCTTTCAAAAGATGTCTTTTGGATGGTATGGTGTGAATTGTGTGGACAGCGCCGCCGGAGCCAGGGCGCGAGGCATCAAAGTAGTCGATGCGATTTGCAGAGCCGCAGAAAAAATGAGTTCCGGGAGATGGCCAAAGCATCGAGGATGGCGTGATGTAGGCTTCCGTTTCATGTCTCATGAGCTTGTACATGCACAGTGGCGCAGGCTTTTCCGGCCCCGTGGGGAAAGCATGATACAGATGAACTGGGTGGTCACGGCTGCCGACGAGAAAGGTCTGTGTCGCCGGATTGGACAGCGAAAAGTACGGAGCGGAAGCAATGCATTGTGTGGGCTCTGGTAGCTGAATACGAGCTTGGGGGTGCAGTGTCTGAACGGCATCGGCCTCCAAGAGATTGGATGGCAGGACAAAAGTTGAGACTCTGCTGTCGGATGAGCCAACCAAGAGAGTTGTGCCGTCGGCTGTCCACTGGGCGGAAGAATAAAAAATGCTGTTTTCTTTGATAGTGTCTGAATTGGCAGCACGCTGTGCAATCAAAGCAGCGGATGAGGGCGAGGCAGAGACGGCGTTGGCATTGCCCATGTGTGGAGGTGACACATGTGGTGATTGCGGGCTGGAGCCCATATCCAGCAGAGAACGATATGTTTCAAGGCTTTATAGTTTGATGAGATCTATGTCATGCGAGCCAAGGCTCATGACGATAGGCAGCATCGAGACATGGTTGTAGGGGTTGGAGCTGGGATTGTCGAGATAGGCAACGAGCAGCTGTTTGCAGATTTTCGAGGTCTGGCTTTGAATCAACCAACTCCATAAAAGAACCCACATTTGGTGTGGGGTACTCCCGTTAGTGGACACTGGACAGCACTGTAATTCCATCGAGGAAACATGTTCTGGGGGATTTCAGTGGCTGTATGTACAGTGGACCTCGTGTGATTGTGAGCAAATCACCCCGGATTGCTGCTCGTAGATTTATCATTGTAAAAATGTACTTTGGTACTTGCGAGGTACGTCATTTGTGCCTGATAATATGCGTGCTGGCCCAAGCTCCGCCCTCATTCTGCGCACCCAGCCACAGCTTCAGCCTTGGCTGCTTTGGTCAAGTTGAGCCTGGCTCGTTGACTCTTGACTCAAGGCCCTCTCATTCCTCCGCCTGTCTGTCTGATGTGATAACAGCCTCCACACATACACTCAACGGCCCTGCCTGCCTGTTGTTGTTTGCTGCATCCCACGTAGTTCTCGTCGGCTCCACTGCTCTCACAGCCTCTTTACCTCTTTGCCTCTGTACCTACATTCTTCCGACGTTCCTTCACGCCATCACATCTACTCACGCCATCCATCTATATCGAATTTTGAGCATCGGCACCGGCGACAATCACACATCTCCATCTAGCAGACGCTTATCTCCGACCCGGAAACGCTGCCGCCAGCCGCTTGCTAGTCCCGACTCGATCGCCGCTTGCTGACGGGTGGCCCGGATCCAGATTGCATCGCACAGCTCGTCCGCCAGACCTGCTGCCTCGACACCCTTCACCCCCCCTTTCTGCATATCGAGGTGTCCTGCCGCCTCTGCTGCAGAAATGGACCTGTTAGATGAAGCCGGCTCGCGCTGCGATGCTTTTCGTACACCCAGATATCTCGAGGTCGTCATTTCAATGTTTGTCATCTCTCCCGACCCCATGACCCTCTTGGTGCCCCTTGCTGATGCCTTTCCAACAACAGATTGATCCTCCTCGGGCTTCTCGTCTCCTATCTCCCACAGCATTATCGAATCATATCACGACGCACAGCAGAGGGTATTTCGCCATATTTTGTGCTTCTCGGTACCACGTCGGCGACTGCCGGATTCGCAAATATTTTAACTGTCCCCCCTTCGCGTACCGCCATGAGCTGCTGCAAAGAGATCGAGCCTCTTGAATGCGCAGCTGGTATGCTTGGAATTGCACAGCTCGGCGGGCAATGGCTTTGCTTTAGTCTCATGTATGGACATGATATTCTCGATGCTTGCATTGCAGACCGCTGACGGGTATCCAGTCTTGTGCTTTTCCTCATGTTCTTCCGCTACGACGATGCTGTAGTTCCGCAAGACGAACTTGCCGGCGAGTCGCCAAAGTGGCAAACCGCCGCAGCAGTTGGACTCCTCGCCTTTCTCCACGGCCTCATCACCATCATCATCACTGGCATATTCGCCATCGCCATGCCCCAGCACCTCAACTTTTGGGCACATTTGCTCGGCGTCATGGCTGCAGCCTTGGCCGCGGTGCAATATGTGCCACAGATCTGGACAACCTACCATCTCAAACATGCTGGTAGCTTGAGTATCCCCATGATGTGTATACAGACACCTGGTGGCCTCTTGTTTGCCGCTAGCCTATATATGCGCCTGGGTTCTGAGGGTTGGAGTACGTGGGCTATTTACTTGCTGACTGCAGCCATGCAGGGATCTGTACTCTTCATGTGTGTCTACTACGAAGTTGCTCGCCTTCGCGAACAGGCTGTCGAGTCTGAGAGCGCTCCCCTCATCAACGAACCCGACTCTCCTGTTGATCGCTCCAACCAGCAAAGACCTATTGCTAATCGCACATACTCTGAAGGTTGGGAGCGCGGTCTACCAGGACCTTTTACTGGCCACCCAGAACGCTACGCTGAAAC
The DNA here is from genome assembly GCA_030777785.1 of Beauveria caledonica. Lineage (NCBI taxonomy): Eukaryota > Fungi > Ascomycota > Sordariomycetes > Hypocreales > Cordycipitaceae > Beauveria > Beauveria caledonica. The sequence continues at coordinate 16,001 of JAPFSE010000242.1, read as the reverse complement.
CGAAGAAGACTTGGAGCATATCCAGGACCGCGAAGAACGGGCCATTGCGAGGGAGAGTCAGCCTCTGTTAAAACCTGGCGGTATCGGCAATCCCCACAAGAACTACTAGTCGTCGAATCACCACTGATGGGTTATATGCATATGGCGCATCATGGATCCCTTTCATTGTTAGTTTATTTTAGCTTAGAATGGATGCGACTTTCGGCGTTGCTTGCTAACTGAAACCTGCTTCGAACCCCCTTGTCATTTCAGCCCTTGTACCACTCATGCAAATTAGCCAACCGGCGGCATACTCTTCGTTACAAGTACGCGTCAATGCCGGGCAATTTAAGAGACGCAATCTCTATATCAAAGGGGATCCCAGCTGTCCGCAGATAGCGCAATGAACCCTGTTGGCTTCCGACGCCTTGTTAAAGCGCGGTCCACTAAAGCCCTCCTCATGCCTTGCGCTAGCCCGCTGATTGGCCGCCCGAGAATAGCGCATGCACGCGCATCACGACAATGGAGTCATACAGCCATTTCCCCAGCTTTAAACCCTCTCAGCATTTGTTGCCTTCAATCTACATCCATCTCGCAGCTTAGGCATTGATTGTACAAAACGCGTGGCTCGTGCTAAGCCAGTCTTGTTTCTCGTCGTACCGGTGCCGCTACCAGACTCGCAACCGAATCGATCCAAAAGCCTCGTACTCGGACCCCCTCTACACAAAGCCATGGCCATCGGCAGCCCCTCTTCTTTGCAGCACGCTGCGCAATCGCCCTCGGCGAGCAATACCGGCATCGACATTGACGCGTGGACGATATCGGCGCTGCAGTCACTCAGTGTCTCCCCAATTGCTCGTGGCACTGGCTCGCCGCTGTCTATCCCGATCGACGAGCTTGTGCTCCACAAACCCCGCGCGGCGACCGCGTCCAAGACGACGGGTGCCGCCCGCGCTGTCCAATTTGATGCCGATGAGCTTGCGGCGGCAGCGCCCCGGCGGCCGCCCTCCCGACGAGACAGCATGGCGCGGCGCGAGGCCCTTCTCAAGGGCAAGGAAGGCAGCAGACAGCGTCGCCGATGGGAAAATGGTACGCTGTTCTTGTCGTTTCCGTTTTCTATGGTGTTCTATCGTAGAATACCATAAGAGACGTCAATCTCGTCTGCTAACACTAGGACAGACCGTCTGATTGGCGTTCCGAACGCACAGCCGCCACAGCCGTGCGACTGGCACATTCAGCCCACGCACCCCATCCACGCCGTGCCGTACCAGGTGGCGCAGTACTGGGACCGCGGGGTGCGCGAGCGCGTCGGCGAGCAGACGCGCCGTCTACAGGCCGCACGCAAGAAGCAGCAGCTGCTCAGCGGCAGCGCCACGGGCCTCGGCGTTGGCGAAGTCCCTCGCGACCTGCGCGAGTCGGCCAAGCGGTCTCCGGCCGTCCGGGGGTGGGTGCGCGCGCTCGAGGAGCCGGTGCGGCGGTTCGTGCATGAGCACTTGTCAAGCGGCAGCAGTGCAGAGGAGGAAGAGGAGGCGCTGGACTCGGATGACGAGGAGATTGTGTTTGCGGGCCGCGCGGACGCGATGCTCGAACTCCGGGAGAAGAAGACGCGCGCGGCGCGTAGAGACACGCGCGGCGGTGTTGTGTTTGACGAGCTCGGGGACGGCGAGAGCGCCGCGTTTAAGCGCTGGCTGACGCATTCGATTTCCGACTACTACGGCCTGGTGTCACGGTCTGTTCCAGTGGGCGGATCGTCGCAAAAGGTTGTGTATGTTGGGTTGAAGCAGACCCAGCAGATGGCGCCGGCGCTGTCTATAATGCCACGGCCGCTATGGGAACTTTGCTGAAAGACAATAGTACAACGTTTCAGTTTTGCTTTCTTCTCGTCTGATTTATTGTGCTCTAGATGATTTATATACACGGGGATACACGGCTCTGTTTTTTTTTGCATTTTCAAGACATTGCATCGAAAGACGTTCGATATACGAATATAGAGTATGTACACAGTCCGAGAATGCAGTCTATTTTACATGATGTAACTTGTGAGGTCACTTTCGATTCGAGCGCGGGGCTTTGACGCCTCGGAGGCTCATGAATGCTGAGACTAGCTTCGATGTTGCGCCAGGGTCGTCCACCTTTGGCAATATGGGCTTGCAATCTAGTGACTGCATCGACAAAATGTTGGCCGTTGATTGTGGCGCGTGCTGTGACGCGCTTCTCTGCAGACGTAGCTTTATCAGCGAGTCAAGCGCGTTAGTCGGCGGCGGTTGTGGCTCTGCCACTTTTTCTGGTTCGGGGCACTCTTCAATCTCGCCGTCGTTGATGTTCCCAATACTTGCGATGTGAATCTGGCTGTCCGGCTCTTGTTGCGCAGTGTTCTCGCAAGGCTCTGCAAGAGACTCCAATTCAAATTGCCCGCGGCGTCGAGGAGGGACAGGTGCCCATGGGAGCGCTTCCTCGAGTGCTGGATCGAGTGGCAGAGGGGGTAGTTGTTTATGGTGCTCCCATCTGAGGGCGCTGAGCCGTGCTGGCTTTTCTGAAGTGATGTAGCTCAGATCAGAAGGTGACACATTGGGGAGTGGCATCAAAAGGCTGTCAATCTGGTCCAGAACCGAGGCAATGCTCTCCACTTCAATGTCTTCGTCCTGATAGTGCTCGCTGGCGACGAAAGGGACATCCTCAAAGAAGGAGCTGCCCGTATTCATGTCCACGTTAATCTTGAGTGGGGATACTCCATTTCCCTGGTCAGTCTCTTTCACTTGAGCATTTTCAAATGATTCCGTCATTTCTTTTCGGAAGATGCTTTCTGGACATGTAGCCTTTGTCTCTTGTTGAAAGGCTTGCTGGTCAGTGTCGTCTCTGTCAAATACCTTTCTAGTGTCCTGCTGTTTCTCAACATGAAAAGACGGCCCTGTATCTCTCAAACAAGGTTCGTCGGTGAGAATGTTCGTGCAAACATCACTTGCCGAGAGTGTATTATTGAGTATGGGCGACGGCGGCGGTGTAATTGCAGTCTCGCAAATGGAAAACACCTAGTGAGGGTCAGGACAAGACGGACAGGAGGCTGTAGTAAAAACTTACATCCACTTTCATATTAACGTTATCCTGACTCCGGACTCCTAGATCTTTCGGAGCCATGATTCGTTCATTGTTTACCTTGTATAGCAGTGCTTGGTGTAGTCTGTCGGCGTGAGGCGGAAAGTCTAGAGCTTGGTCTCTTTTTGGGTCCACTGAGATGAGAGGTAAATACTGTGTGGCGAGACAATTGATGGGAGCAATCCCGATGGCTGGCAAGAATGCCTCAGTGTGAATTGAAGAATCTGGTCTCATGGCTGGAAGCTCAAGTAGCAAGTTATGCAGCGCGCCTGATTGGTAGGAAAACGGTGATTTTGTTTGCGTAGTGATTGTGAGCTTTTCTTGTACACCTTCTTTCAATAGCTCCTGACCGATTTCTAATATAGAATTCGGCAGTTCCACTTCATTTAAGAGAGGTTCATTTCGGATCAATATAGAAACAGGATCGTCGAGAGAGCCTTTGATGCGGGTCAAGCATCTTTGGGGCGAAAACGCATCGTGCCTGTGGCCATGGAAGAGGCCGTGTCTTTGGGCATATTGTAGAGCAGACTCTCGAGTGATATCCATTGAGGGTATTTTTGAACATTCTGCGGGTTTGTTTGATTCTCGGGATCTGGGTCTCTGAGGTGCGAATGAAGATTTGCCGTTTTCTCAATACGAAAAGTCCATGATGTTGTCGCCGCGAGTGCTCCGCAATGCATTGAGGACCGCCAAGGATTCCATTATCACAACAATGTACACAATAGCGTCATAATTCCAGACCGCAGTATACGAAAACGATTGCCTAGATATCTTCCCCGATTAGCACTTTTTGTATGCCCTGCTGTCGTGCTCGGAGTTTATCTGAGTGTAAGGTTATCGCTCCGCCAGTTCTAAACTCCGGCACCACACCCCACCACTGGCCGGCGAGCAAGCGCTAAAAACTGCCCCCAGCCAAACGCTGCTAACCTGCTTAACTGGGCATTGATTAGTGACGCACTTGGTTGCTGCAGCTCTGCTTGAGAAGCTCTGCCAGAGCATTCCTCTCGCCTCACAACACACGACTGGGTCATCTCACCTTCATCATGGCATACATAGCGCCAGTGCATCTACCCACGAGCATTCGCCATGCGGTCCGACTCCAATTCAGCTCGCCAGAACACGAAGATTTGATTGTCGCGTACGTGCTCTTCTGCCCGCGTCACGTCGATGCCCTGCACCAGCAATCTACCCTCCGCTCGAGTGCTAACCAGCGTTCCTATTAGCAAGGCGAATCGACTCGAGATATGGCGTGTCACGCAAGATGGCATGACATGCCTGCACACAAGAGTCGTTCACGGCACAATATGCATGTTGCAGCGTTTACGGCCAAAGGATGCCGCCACAGATCTCCTCTTTGTCGGCACCGAGCGACTGCAATACTTCAACGTATCCTGGAATCCTAAGAGGAAGGAAATGGTCCTCACCGATGAGACGATTCACGACGTGGCCGAGCCGTACATGCGTGAATCGCAAAGCCAGAACAAGTGTCTCGTGGACCCCACAGCCAAATACATGGTGATGCATCTTTGGGAGGGCGTGCTCAACGTATTTCGGCTGCCGAGCACTCCCCGTGCACCCAACAAGCTCAAACAGATGGAACAGATTCGTCTTACAGAGCTGTGGATGAAGGACAGTGCCTTCATCCACAGTCGTACCGGCCACCCGCGCATCGCTTTCCTTTACAAGACACAGCTGGACCAGGAGGAAGCCCGTGTCGCTGTCTATAGGCTGACAACAGACGACAAGGGCACTGATGTCTCCAGGTTTGATCCACATAAAGATCGGGAGCTTGACCAAGTCATTGCTGACCCATATGCGTCAATGTTGATACCTGTCCCCGTTGCTGAGGAGAAGCGATACCACGTTCGAAATACAGAGGGCACGAGGGCACACCTGGGGGGTCTACTGGTCGTCGGCGAGACTTTGTTAACATACTTTGATAGCTTGACATACTCTAGCGTGTCGTCGGCGCTGGACGAGCCCAAGATATACGTCGCTTGGGCCATGTATGACGATACACACTACTTTCTCGCCGACGACTACGGACGCCTTGACTTGATGACGCTACAAACGTATGCAGAGCCGACAGGAGTCATTGTCACTGGCATGACCCTCGAGTCTCTCAAATTTTCAGATTCCAAGGAGCTGATTTCTCGAGCATCGAATCTTGTCTACATGGGCGACGGCATGCTCTTCGTCGCCTCCCACCACGGCAACTCGCAGCTTTTACGGATCGATCTCGACTCTCGGACCATGTATCTCATCAAGAGTCTCTCCAACAACGGCCCAATACTGGACTTTGCAATTATGGACCTCGGCAACAGAGACGGTGACAACCAGCAAGGCAACGTATTTTCGTCTGGCCAAGCCAGGATCGTTGCCGGCTGTGGTGCCTATAGGGATGGGTCACTGCGCAGCATCCGAAGTGGCGTTGGGCTGGAAGATGTCGTTATACTCGACGAACTTCAAAACACAAGAGGACTATTCATGATCAAGTCCCGCGGTTCAAGATTGGTCGATATACTGGTTGCTTCTTTTGTCACAGAAACCCGCGTCTTCCTGATGTTAGAAGATGAGGTCGAGGAATTATATGACTGGTGTGGCTTGAATCTTGAAGTTGAGACGTTGATCGCGGCTACCTTACCGGGATATGATTTGCTCCAAGTTACGAGAACAGATGTGGCGATATTCCATTTCGACAATCGCGTGGGGATAGATTCATGGGTGAAGACCAAGTCATGGGTGAACGAGAGTGGTGGAGAAATCACTTCTGCCTCGTACAACGACAAATGGGTATTACTCTGCATCGACGGAACTACAATTGTCTCATTGAACATTGAAAAGAATCTGGAAGCTTGTGTGCAACGCTACCAAGGTACCGACCCGAGCCAGTCTGATCAGGTATCCTGTGTACATGCTTCACCAGACCTGATGGACTTTGGCGTCGTTGGATGGTGGAATTCTGGCAAGGTTACAATCGTGGATCTTGCTACGCTCAATGCCAAGCATGGCGAAACCCTTCAGCAAACGACGGATGCTGCTTCATTACCCCGCGATATCGCTCTAGTCCAGCTTCACCCGCGACATATCTCGGGACCCACCCTTCTAGTTGCGCTGGAAGATGGTACGGTCACCAGCTTTGACGTCTCTGTTGAAGATCTCGCATTGTCCAACAAAAAAAGTGTCACCCTCGGAAGTAGCCCCGCGCGTCTACATATCCTGCCTGCAGCCGAAGAGACGAGCGACGGTACAAGCATATTTGCCACTACTGAACATTCTAGTCTGATATACAGTTCCGAAGGCCGTCTAGTTTACTCGGCCACGACTGCCGATGATGCCACCTATGTTGTGGCGTTTGACAGCTACGGCTATCCTAATTGCATACTTGTCGCCACTGACAAGAATGTTCGTGTATGCCGCGTCGACAAAGAGCGTCTCACGCACGTCAAGTCACTACCAGTATACGAGACCGTCCGACGTGTTGCGTACGCTCCAGGCGCAAAGGCATTCGCTCTCGGGTGTATCAAGAAGGAGCTCATTCACAATGCAGAAGTCATCACAAGCTCCGTCAGGTTGGTCGACGAAATCATGTTCCAGGAGTTGGGCGCTCCGCTCCAGCTTGCGGCGTCTAGCACACTCGAGATGGTTGAAAGCGTCATCCGCGCCGAACTTCCTGATCCAACTGGTGCTCTTGTCGAACGCTTCGTCGTGGGAACGAGCTTTGTCAATGACGCAGAAGTTGGCGAAGTCGGTGAGACACGTGGTCGCATACTTGTCTTGGGGGTAGATGAGGAGCGCCAGCTGTACACGATTGTGTCTCACAATCTTAAAGGCGCATGCCGCTGCTTGAGTGTCCTAGATGAGTACATTGTGGCTTGTCTTGCCAAGACTGTCGTCGTCTATGGCTATACGGAAGAAACCAGCACGGAGGGCTCCCTGCAAAAGCTAGCAGCATACCGCCCAGCTTCGTTTCCAGTGGCACTCGACATCTCGGGAAACATGATTGGTGTTGCTGATATCATGCAGTCGTTATCCTTGGTGGAATTTACACCGCCAAAGGACGGAGAGTCTGCCAAACTCAATGAGAAGGCTAGGCACTTCCAGTCGGCGTGGGCTACTGCTGTATGCCATCTGGATGGCGAACGGTGGTTGGAGACGGATGCTCAGGGCAACGTCATCGTGCTGGCTCGGAACCCAGAGGCACCAACTGAGCACGACCGTAGCCGCCTCGAAATTACCAGCGAAATGAACCTTGGCGAACAAATCAACAAGATTCAAAGACTGAATGTAGCGCCGGCAGACAATGTCATCGTATCGCCAAAGGCATTCCTTGCTTCCGTAAGTTCCTCACCCTAGCAGCCATAATTTGACACTAACGACGAATCTTTTGTAGATTGAGGGCACGCTATATCTCTACGGCGATATCGCACCAAAGTACCAGGACATGCTCATTACGCTTCAAACAAACATGGAGAAGTATGTCAAGATGACGGGGGGCATAAGCTTCAACACATGGAGGTCTTTTCGCAACCAGGCACGAGAAGCAGATGGTCCATTCCGGTTTGTCGACGGCCAAATGGTGGAAAGATTTCTCGACCTGAACAAGCAAACCCAGGCTGCGCTCTGCCAGGATCTGGGCCCGAGCGTGGAAGACGTGCGCAACATGATTGAGGAATTGCGCAGGATGCATTAATGGTATGCAGTGTCACGACGAGGAGAGGCTGTGTACATGCAGCTGTAGGGCATACTTTGGGAGTCGGTGTTGTATTTCAGAGTCACTAGACACTAGACACGAGAGATGTAGATATGAATCATGTTTGAAATTTGAGGCGCGTGTCTGTCGGCGGCACTGAACTTGTACGGTCCTTGGAGCGCTTGTGATGCGCCTAGACTCCAACACAGACATTGTACTTGGCCCAAAGATTACATTCGGTGCCAGGATTCCACTTCTTGATGTCATCCTCGGAGATGTTGTACTTTTGGCTGAGCGCCCAGCAGTTGTCGCCGTCCTTTACGAGATGCCACTTTTTGCACTTGCAAATGGCGCCGGGTTGCGTGGGCGTAGGATGAGGCGTCGTGCACTCTGTTGGCGGCGTAACCGGCTTAGCGGGCTTACTCTCAGTTCCTACCATGATTCGCATTAGGTGAGTCACGTTATTGGGATGATGGAGAGCTTTTCTTACCGACGCAGTAGGCGTACTTGGCCCAGATGGAGGAGCAGTCCTTGCCCACGGCCGGGTTCCACTGGATAAAGGTGTCCTTGTCAAGGTTGGAGTAGCTCTGCACAATCTTGTCGCAGTAGTCGCCCGACTTGGCGACGTACCAGTCGCGGCAGTCCTTGGTGATGCCCGTCTGCGTAGGGCCCGGCGCTGTCGGGCCGGTCGATGTTGGCGGGCTGCTGCTGCTGGTTGTTGGCGTCGGGGTGAAGCTCTTGGTTTTGACGCAAATGTAGTAGCCGGCCCAGAAACCATTGCAGTCCTTGTCAATGGCTGTGTTCCACTGTGTCAGCTGGTCCAGGGAGATGCCAAACTTGGCCGTCACGCCATCGCATGTATCCCCCTTGGCGACCAGGTAGTACTTGTCGCAGTCTGGGGCGATGCCGGTCTGGTGCGGCGAGGGGATCGGATCGCTGGTGGGTGTCGGGGAGCTCCCGGGTGACGAGGTGCCCGCGCCGGCGACGTGCACGCAAATGTAGTAGCCGGCCCAGAAGCCGTTGCAGTCCTTGTCAATCGCCGTGTTCCACGCGGTGAGCTGGTCCAGGGAGATGCCGTACTTGGCCGTCACGCCATCGCACGTGTCTCCCTTGGCGACGAGGTAAAACTTGTCGCAGTCTTTCGCAATGCCCGTCTGGTGCGGCGACGGCACCGGGTCGCTTGTGGGTGTCGGGGAGGTCCCCGGCGTCGAGGTGCCGGCGCCGACGACGTGCACGCAAATGTAGTAGGCGGCCCAGAAGCCGTTGCAGTCCTTGTCGACGGCCTTGTTCCACGCCACGAGCTGGTCCATGGAGATGCCGTACTTTTGCGTGACGCCGGCGCAGGTCTCGCCCTTGACAATCAGGTGGTACCGGTCGCAGTCCTTGGCGATGCCGTCGAGCGTGGGCGACGGCGCGGGCGGGAGCGTCGACGTCGGCGGCGAGGTGATGGTTCCGCCGTGGTTGACGTCGACGCAGTACGAGTAGCCGATTTCGATGCCGGAGCAGTCATCCTTGACGGCGGGATTCTAACACAACCACTCTTGTTAGTGTCGTGTGAGTCTTTCACGAAAGGGGTGCCTGCGGAGGGCGGCTACATACCCACGCGACAAAGTTCTTGTGGCTGATGCCCCAGTAGCCTTCGATGAAGCTGCAAGTGTCGTCCTTGGACGCCGTGGTAAAGTAGTATGTGCACTGGTCCGTGGTGCCGGGCGCGACTTTGCCGTCGGGCGTCTCGCCGCGGCGGACTTTGCTGGGGTGTTGGTACGCGGTCGCCGCCGAGACGGCAGTTAGGGCCACAGCAATGGTAGAGATGCGCATTTTCATCAAGGATCGCGGAAGACGTCTTGTTTCGACAGTGCCAAGTGATTGGCAGAATTGCTTACCCGAATGCTGAAATGCGCAAGGGGATGTACCCGTCCGGAATCAAGGGGGCCATGTATATACCTATAACGGATGCGTAGGAGACCTATCATGCATTGTGGCTTCGGTGATAATTCCGGGAAGAGCCATGTACGTGATGGAAACGAACATCCCGTCGGGTATGTGCTCAATATGGCTTCACCCGAGCCTCCTCGTTCAAATAGCCAATTACAACCTCATCCGAAAAGAATCCTTCCACGGGCTGTCTTGTTTTCCCTGATGGCACGCTGGCAATGCACCAAAGCAGCCACAAAGCATACTGCAATATCCAAACATCAATAATTGGGTAGTATCAAATGAAATTGGCAGCTTCAATATAGGATCGCCATGCTTGGAGGTGTGGTTGCACCAAGGCTCTTGTGTAAGTGAAGGTGGGCTGATGGACAAGAAACGCAAAGTACCCTGCGTACAGTGCGCTTGATGCCCGACACTGTCCATGCAGGGGCCCAGATTACAAGCGTGAGCATCTACTCTTTTCGGCTTCTTGCTCGTCGATTTCCCCCGTTTATTATGTAGGAACAAGTCTTTGTTGAAACTGTAATTGCCGGTCAAGTGCCGGTATGCCACGTGCCAAGAGAGGAGAGTATATTGAAATATCACGTACACATTCGCAGCTGAAAGGTATGTAGCGCTTACCCATGTAGTGGTTCACGGAATATTGTGATCATAATACTCAAACGTTTCCTGTCAAGTTTCTATCCATGAAAAGGGGCACGGCTGAGAGATTCCTCGTACAATATCGGCGATGGCTTCCGCTTGGCATCTTTGGGTGCCCTCATGGCTCTCCACTCGGCCGTGTTAATGGTCTGCACTCTGTGTTCGTCCTGCCACTCCAGCAGCTGGTCATAGTCCCAGCACTTGCGAGTCATATCAAAGTCTGGAAACGGCCCGTCATGGCCTTGCACCCACGTAAACGTGAGCAGCTCCATGCTCGGTTGGCACATGAGCCACTTGGCGAGCGCTTCCTGGCAGTGCATCAGATGCGCCGCGTAGACGTCCGGTACGCCGTCGGGAAAGTAGTAGTGAAAATTGTGATAAAGGCTCCTGCGCATCGAGTCGAGGCAGTGTGCGAGATGGACGGCGTCAAGCTGTGCCAGGTAGGTCTCGTTGCCCGCGCCCCAGCCCGGAGGCGCCTTGGCTGTCAGGGCAGGGTCCTTGCCAAGCTTGGTGACCTGCTCCCCGGTCAAACCGATGACAGCCATATCTGCAAATCTTGTCCATGCTGAGTCCACATGCGGGCTGGGGTCCTGCCGAAGTACCGACGCATTGGATCCAAGGTGTTTTGTGACGACCTCGGCGATGTACCAGAGGGGCTTGAGCGTATCCAGGGGTGGTGCTGATTCTTGCATTAGTGTTGATATCTTATCGAATATTTCGCTTTTCCATAGGTCTAGTGTTAAGTTGCTTTCTCTGGAACACATACAGTAATATGTCTTCTCTTGCAATATTCTATTTCCGTCAACCGGTGGGGCAGTATAGATGAAGAGTGCAGCCAAGAGTAGGCAGCCTGCCGAAGTGACAAGAAAAATTAAATTCAGGATCAATAGTTTCCTGATACGTCTTGTGTAATGGTTTTGATTGTTTCCAACCAACGAGTCAAGTTCTTCCAACGGAGCATCACTGCTCGGTAGTCTACTATACAACCGTGCCGAGGTCGGAGGCTATGCAGTCAGTACTGGGGCAGCAATGGATAAAGGATAGGAAGCAAAAACTCACTAATCTAGTAATATATTTTTCTTCTTCAAAGAACTTCATTACATGGTATATGTTCACAGGCTACGGGGGTGGATAAGGCAACGTGTGTAGTTGGAGGATGGAGAAGATTGTGGTAGAGATGTGATGGGGAGGACTGCTCAATATCATCTTCCCATAGTTGACGTATGATCCGCCTGCTGGATTTGAAACAGTGTTTTGGGCATGAGGTAGAGCCTTGAGAGCTCTAGTCAGGCTGCATGAGGCTGTATAAGGCTGTCTTGGTAGAGGCGCAGTTGGACCTAGCCGGCCATTGATGTCGTGGGAAGCTAAAAAGAAATTTTATTCTCCGACAAGTGGTAGATCTTGGACCATTTAGAGTCCATCACATTGGTCACTTGATATATCCTTCAAGTTGATATATATGTAGCTGGCCACCGCCCGCGCCAGAGGTTACAATCAGCTGTGACGTTCTTGGGGACAACCTCTCATCTTCAAATTCTGAGAAATCAACAAACATTCATCTCAAACAATATTCCCTTTCAATTCTAACGATATTTTTCTCGTACATCATCTATCATCATTCATCATGCGCTCCAACACACTTGCCATCATTGCCGTGCTTCTTCAGCTTGGCCTGACGAACCCTGTGCCTGTGCCGACTTCTGGCAGTGACCATGCCTCCTGTTCCTCCTCGCCTAGACCTGGCTCGAGCGACGGAGACTGCAAAGACGGGCATTTCTGGTATGTGCAGATGGATAGGCCGGTGGAGGCCGGCTAGAAAGCGGGCCATCATTCATGGTACAACTAGCCAGAAGCGACAGCTATGGCTGAGGTTGGGGTTTGAGCTTCAGCCGAACACAAGATGATAGCTTGCCATGGTCAATCTTTTTTCTTTTGTCAAGTTTTATTGGATTTTAGTGTGCGGTCGCTGCAGTTTCAGTGCTCGTGCCAAGTGGGAAAAGGCGCTTGAGGATGGCTGGAGTTGGATTACACATGCTGCGTTATCTACTTGGAATTCTCATGCAATCATGGGTGCAATGGATAATTTTTCATTTTGGATACTACAGTGACGTTCATGTGCGGTATCCAGCCCCCCAAGCCGTCGAATTGGTTCGCGGACCGGGCGCTTGATGACAACCAAAGTAGTTTACGGTGTGGTGTAAGTCGAACTGCAACGGTCAACCTTGACCTGACTCTGTTAGAGGCGTCATGTACCCGTATTGAGCAATAAAGTTTCCGAACGGGCTGCAGGCTGGTTTGTTCCCAGCTGGAAACATGATTGCCCGTTCCTGTTTGCGCCTAGTATTGGACTTGTAGGCCTGTTTCATGGTGGTGAGGCTGTGGACTCGCATGAAGCTCGATTTTTGCTTTCCGCTTCCTGTTTCAAGGTTGGAACAGCATTTTATGTTAACAATAGTGATGAAATGGGAGTATCCCGCAATATCACGCTGTTGAATAATGACTATCCATTCGAAAGGCGCCTTCCATGGGATACCGTTGCCTGCCATGCAGAGCCAACCGCAGCCGTGCCGGCCAGGCTGACCGTTTTGAGGGGTGTCATCAACTAAATAGGTATAGATCGAGCAAGGCAGACACGGAGAATTTTCTTTTACATCTGAATCATGAAAGACAAGTTTCAGTGTCTTTGGCGCTAACAAAGCCCAGTTGGATCTTCGCCTTGGGGCGAAATTCAGGCTTCCTTTGGGCGTGAGGGAACGGGAAAAGAAACCAGATGCAATCATGGCATGACTTGTAACTTTTGCCTCTAAACCAAGCTGATATCGTAGTCATGACCCGCTGGTGTGGTAGCCATCTCGCATGGCGTGACAGCAATCACTTTATCAACTAGACTCGAGATCAAGGGTTTTATTAAACCAGAATTGATCTATTCAACAACATATGTCGCTTTTTTTTGGTGGTTCAATGTCATGATTTTATGAAAGCATACTCTCTGCCACATACAGTTGTACAAAGCCACCTTTGTCATGATCGTTTTGAAGCTACCAGGACACATGATGCAAAATTGTTGTCTCGAGCACACGGCATGTGGTTCCAGGCGCAGTAGTTTGTGAGCACGCATATGCAGGCATCGCTTGTTGATTCGCAATTTTCTTTTGGTAAAATTTGGAATTTGAATAGATATCTGATATACACTGGTCTCTGCGTCTTCGCAAGGTGCCAGGCAAAGAATGCGCTGCCAATCTGGACATGAAGCCGTCAACTTTGACTCTTTTGCTTCAACTGTAACGGTGATTCTCTGACCATTTCCCAGCCTTGAACAATTTTTGTGAAAGGGGAGGGGAAAGAGCGTGGGGTACATGTCGCGACATATATGGCGAGGCAACAAAGAGCTCGGTTGGCTCTGTATATGGCACAGAGGAGGGTCTATTTTGGGATTTGGTGCTGGTGATGTGCACCAGGATTCGATGAGCAATGAAACCAGCTCGACTTTCCCATTTTTTTCTTTGCCCAAGTTCCTGTCTCGGAGATTGATCATGGGATCTGCCATGTGTACAAGCTACTTGGCTCTGGTCATTACTATTCTTGGTATGTGCCGGACAACGCCACAGGATCTTCCGTTCCGTGCCTCACGCATTCGTATTTGTCTGCAGACTACAGAGTACGGGCTCGCGTCACACAGTAGTTAACATGCAACATGTCCCTTGGCGAAAAGTGTCCGAGACCACCATCAGCAAGTCCCCACCACACTGCAGACAAAGCCCCCTTCATTTGAGGAGGTTTTGTTCGCGCCGTTCAAAGCAGGCAACGGCTGCTTTCACTCAGACACACACACACACACACACACACACACGTTGCGGGAGCTGGAACAATGCGGGCAGAGTCGCTCGGCGAAGAATTGATTGGGAACGCTTCCTACGGCAGGATACCATTCGACCATTATGCTTTGGTACGGTCACCCAAATTCTCTTTTTCTGCCACACGATGAAACTTGTGAGTGCGTCTAACGTGTGTCCTAGATGCACTGGAACTATGAGTTGCCGCGGGAGGAAGATGGTGCCCAGTGGCGTCGAGTTGTGACAGAGTACCTCGATCTCTCACGAAAGAATCGTGGGGTAGGCCAGTACTTGCCACAGTATCATGACATATGTGACTAAAAGTTCCTGCTGCATTAGCCGTACGTCAACATGCGAACAATCGTCTTAATGCAAGAGCCGGACGAGGGCGTTTGGTCGCGTTTGACACCCGCCAACATTGAGCGCGTGCTCAAGCCTTTCCAGAGCATCCGGGAGCGAAACCTGAGTCAGATCTGTTGCCCTTCGGAACCAGTCTGGATCACCGCATGCTACGAAGAATCCCTTCACCAACAGTACTGCGATCTGGAACGCGCGAGCGAGGTAGGCGGCGCCGCTGTCCAGACGGAAATGGTACTGAGCGATGCCGACGTATACAACATCAACGGAGACCTCGACGCCCTGGCAGCGCGGATCGTGGAGCGCCTTCCCGGCTTGTTTGACCACAATACCTCACGTCGCAGAGGCATTGGACAAGACTTGGTGTCGCTGTCCAAACGCATGGAGGCGTTGGTGTACGTGGCAGACAAGCAGTGCGTTCTCGAGAGATTCGTCAAGGTCTTGTGGTTTGATGGTCATGGCCAGCTGTTGCTGGCCAGCAGGCTGGAACCGGAACAGCTGGAGGGGATGACGGCCATGTTTGAACGATGTTATACCATGGCCGATGTCTTGGAGAGTCAAAAAAATAATGCTTTGTATTTGAAAGTGCGCAAGGACAAGCCTCCCAAAGAAGGATCTGATGCTGAGTGGGAGACGGAATCCGAGTATGGCTCAGCTTGTTAGAGTACAGCGTACAACCAGAGTATTCCAATAATAATGATTTCACAACTACCACCAGCTACGGAAGGCTGAAAATATATGTGTCTGCCAAAAGTCCAACCTTCGCGACCGAGATATACCTCAGTACTTCCTCCTTGCCAGTGTCGCGTTGCTCGCAGTGACTGCCGCATCTGTCCCATTTCCAAGACCCAGGATAGCACTCGGAAGACAGCTTCTTGGAAAGGTAGTGCTCGCGGGATAGGTGCTTCCCGGCAGAGGTTGGGTGCAGTACGGCTCCAGCATCTCCGAGCACTCGTCCGAGAGCATGTCCCAGTCAAAGCCAGCCTCGATATCGTCTTCCGACACGGGGCAGTTTGTGACGACCTGATCCCACTCAGACGTTGCCGTCGCGTTGCCCGAAGCAGTCTGCGTAGGCGCGTCCGTGATGATTTCGGGGATCGTTTCGCTGCCAGCCGGTCGACCGGTCGTGGGCAGCGGCGCCCACGTGCCAGTAGGCGGCCTGGTTGGTCCGGTGCTCCACGTGACAGTGCCGTTTACGTCGTAGTGATCAGTTCCTGGAGGTCTAGTATATCTCATGATTAGGCTGTTATCTGGGTGGCAAGACTGTCTTGGAAGACTCACGAGATGCAGATGGAGTGGCCAATGAGGGTGTCCAAGTTGCCGCAGTCGGAATAGAGAACTGGGTTCCAAGCACGGAGTTCCACAATGGTAAACTTTTGACCTTGCATGATGTCTTTGCAAGTTTGATTTCCTTTGACCTTTGAATGCTCATGTTAGAGCATATCAGAAATTTGGGGGGGGGGGGGGGG
>JAPFSE010000241.1:0-17330 GCA_030777785.1 Beauveria caledonica | reverse complement strand
CCCCCCCCCCCCCCCCTCGTCTCACTTCTTGAAGTTTGCAGCTAGATCCGATGCACACCTTGTCGCCAACTTTCAGAGTCTCGCACTTGGAGTCGAGATTGTTCTCCGAAAGGAAACGGTCGATTGCTAGACTGTTGCTTGCAGCGATTGATTTGCAGCTGTCGTCCGCCGTGACCGTGTAGTTTTTGCCCAAGCACTGCCTTTGGTGCGGCGCCGGGGCAGTTGTTCCACTTGTGTGCGTAAGAAACACCATATCAAAAAGGACTTATTGGAATATATAATGCATGAAAAACTTACGTGGGACCATTAGGTTCTCCCAGTGTCCTCGTCGCAATGGGATAGCTGGACGGGTCGGCCGAGCACTCTTTCAGCAGATCCTTGAACTGCGTCTCGCTAATCAGATCGGGTGCCATTTCCACGTCAACAAAGGCCGACAGATATCGCAATGCGCAATCACTGCATTTCTCGACTTTGTGAGCTGCAATCTGTGGCACGCAAAAGTCTGCCGTCTTTTGATCTTGAAGGCAGGCAACTTGGTGGTTCCAGACAAGAGTCTGCGCGATGGAGTTGCCAGAGCGATCAAAACCGTCACCCCAGCTATAAGGCTTCCAGCCGCAACTGCCATTGACTTTTTTCGCAAAGCCCTATTAACAAAACAATGTTAGCGGCGAGTAGTTTCTAGAATTGGGCGGCTTGCTCACGTCGAGAGAATCGCCACAGTCCTTCTTGCAGTACTCTGTCAGAAACTCTTGGTCCAGTGCACCCGGTGCTTGGATTTCACTGCTTCGAATGAGTCTTGGTCCGCACTTGATGTCTCCGATAAGTGCGATTCGGCAGGGTGCTGGCACGGTATTGGGAATGTCTCCGGGGGTCTTCCATAGTTGCAGAGAGTGGACTTGGCCAGCAGTCGCAAGCAGACAGACTACGGCCTTGAATGGATTCATCATCAAATGAGTATCGAGGATTTTGGCTTAGTCTTTTCAACAGCAGGTTGTATCCGCGATGCAGAATGCAAGAGAGATGCCAATTTGGTCGGATTCTCTACAAAATGTCCAGTCCTTTACTTCTTTTCCACAGCGGCCCGTCCAGACTAACAACTGAATCGTAGCATCTCTTCGGCCACTTTATTTCCATTCTTCTCACTCCAGAATCGGACAGCGCCGATATGCAGCTTATACTCAAAAACGCATGCAGCCCAGTTTCAGCCCTCCGTCCAACCCTGCAAGTACCGTCCTAGTGTCTCGCACTGTGCTCGCCCAGAGGCATCTTCCTCGAGCGCCATCCACGGCTGAGGTCTGGTGTAGCAGTGATAAATACAACAATGTTTGCCCAATCAATACTACATTACCCCTGAAAAATTGGCATTTCCGTCGGCTGTACTACGACGCCACGTTGCGCGAGCAGACGAGCGGCCTATTACCCATCTCGGCCACTTGCGACTTGCATGTCGGCTCTTGTGCACAAACATGGCAGCGCCCATTTCAATCATGAAGATCAATAAATTGCAGTTTAGAGCCACACTGCAGGAACTTGTGAGAAGATGTCGGGGACTTACTATTTCTGCAAAGCCCGAACGAGCAGTGGCTTGCCGAGGGGCGTGCGGTCCCTTGCGAGGATTGAGATTGTGGTTCATGTTGCACTTGGGGCTCATGAGATGTCGTTCCGCAACTACAGAGGTACTGAGGCTTCCCTTTACTTGTTATATGAGTGGCATGGGAACACTCCATAAGTCACATTCACCCACTCTATCATATTCGGTCTTGGATTGAGCCGGCTTCGTTCGGTTTGTGTCCAGGCTTCTCTACTCTTCTTCTCGTAACTTTCTTCTCTCGCCTACACCTAGAAAAGAGAGCAAAACTCCAACATGTACAGGGACATCTCGTTCCTAGTCTTTTTGATAGCGCTAGGATTGCTGCCTGCTGTAGCGGCGCAGCAGGACAGCACCTGCAGCAAACTGAAGCAGTGTCACTCAGGTTGCTGTGGTCCTTCAGGTATGACTGTGCTTGAGACCTCAAAGTTTTGTAGTCTGTTGCTGACCCATTCGTGATGAGCAGGCAACTGCGGTTTCGGTCCTGAATTCTGCGGCGAAGGGCATGCTCAATCCTGACCCAGTACTATTGATTGATCTAACACTCGTGTATAGATGTCAAGGCACTTGCGAGGCCGTCGCCGAATGCGGCAAATATGCTCCCAAAGATCAGTTTGACTGTCCACTCGGAGTTTGTTGCAGGCAAGTCAAAGTATTCAAAGGTTAGACTGGCACTCTTGACTAACTGGCATCCGCCAGTCAATACGGGTATTGCGGCACGCAACCCAATTTTTGCAACAAATGTCAAAACAAAGGCGGCTGTCCTGATGTCGAGTAAGTGACTTTTAGGTCTTGTTTCATTGATCTTACTCATCTCCATATCAGGCGCCCAAAGTGTGACGAGACCGACGATGCTATGAAGTCGAGTGTTCGAATCGCCTATTATAACGCCGAGGGGGCCAAGCGAAAGTGCGATGCTGTGCAGCCTGAAAACATTCCAGCAGGAGTCTTGACTCACATCAACGTGGCTTTTGAAAGCATCGACTCTAATCTAGAAATGACTGACACTATTGGTGAGACCGTGGCCCGTGTATCTCGCCTCAAGAAGATTTACGCTGGCTTGCGCGTCAATATTGCCATTGGCGGTTGGGTCTTCAATGACCCCCCTACAGAGCACCGCTTCTCCGACATGGTCTCTACATATCCTAATCAGCAGAAATTTATCAACTCGCTCATCAAGTATATGCAAAAATATGCACTCGATGGTGTGGACATTGATTGGGAGTATCCCGTCGCTGACGACAGAGGTATGGGTGTCATGTTTAGCACGCAGCATGTTTTCAGAGCGCATCATCTAACAAGACTCTTAGGCGGAAACCCCGATGATTTCTCAAATTTCGTACTTTTCATGTCTCAATTGAGAGACATGTTCGATAGCGTCGACCCTGGCTGGCAAATCACACTTACTCTGCCATCAAGCTATTGGTACATGCGTGGCTTTGATATCAAACGACTGGAGAAATATGTCGATTGGTTTAACATGATGACCTATGATATCCATGGCGTATGGGACAAGGAAATCCGTTTTACTGGCCCATACCTCAAAGGTCACACCAACATCACTGAGATTGAAGATGGCCTCGATCTACTGTGGCGGAACAAGATTGACTCCAACAAAGTGGTCATGGGCTATGGTTTTTATGGTCGAGGATTTCACATCAAAGACCCCAATTGTCATACTCCGCCAAATTGCGAATTCGACGGCCCCAGTCTCCCCGGCTCATGTACCAACACTGGCGGTATCCTTTCCTACGCTGGTATGTAAATGATCACAAACTACTTGGTATGGTTTGGAAGCATTCAGCTAAATTCTTTTCAGAGATTCAAAGTCGTAAGAATGAACTGGGCACCACAGTCACATACGACAAGGCTTCTACTGTCAAGTACATGATCTACGGATCAAACCAGTGGATATCCTTTGACGACGCGGAAAGCTTCAAGGATAAGAAAAACTATCAATCCTCGCGCTGTCTAAAAGGACTCATGATTTGGTCCGTCGACTTGGACAATGCCAATTTCGACGCCATGGCGGGGCTCTTTGGCGACGAGAACATGTCCAAAGCCCACGGCGACACCAGTTTGACCGACAAGGAGAAGGGCGAGCTCGTGAAGCAACTCGCGCCGTATACCGGCCAAAACTGCTACGTGTCCACCATGTGCGCGTCCAGCGCACGAGATACCACTCTTGGCGCAACGTGCTTCACCGGCTACAAGCCAGTCGAGATGGCGCATGCGCCGCTGCAGATCCGGAGTGACAAGCGCGAGGCGCTGGAGACCTGCAAAGAAGGTACGTTCCACTACGTTTGCTGCCCGGAAGATCAGATGCCCAAGAATTGCGAATGGATTGGCGCGCCGAAACGCTCTGAATTCGGATGTTCGGGCTCTTGCGGCAAAAAACAGTTCCAGCTTGCCACCGATGGCTACATTGACTACAAAGGAACGGGTAGTTGCTACCAAGGCCGTCGTTCGGTAAGAAACATATTCACATCAGGCCATGATATTATGCATGTGGCTAAGTTTGCGCATTAGCTGTGCTGCGATTCGACAGACTTCCTACAAGATTGCTGGTGGTCCGACTGCGGCGACTGGAACGAGAATTGTGGCAATTCTGGCAAAGTAGTCGCATGGAGGCTGGATAAAGACGACGGATGTGAGTGCATACTTTCCGAGCTGGAAATTGACCCAAGCTCTGACCAATACTTCTTCAACCAGCGAATTGTAAGCCTACAGACCAGCACAAGCAACCGCTTCGATCATATTGTTGCCCGAAAAAAGGTAAATGATACTTCACGTTACATATTCGTCTAGCTTTTAACTCGACATTTCTTCAAGATCCTCTGGAAAATTGTTTTTGGTCCAATGACATTCGTCTTCTGGATCCTCCCAAAGGTCAATCCAAGTACACGGACGCTTTCAAGGACTTCTTCACCTGCAACAATAAGGAGTGCCCTTACTATGACATCAAGGTCACCAAGGCTCTGATCCCCCACACCTCCATCAATTGGGTCAAGAAGGATGCGATTGACTGTTCGGCCTATCCGCAGATGAACATCATCGAACCTGCGTACGGGCTCTGCTGCAATCCACCCAGTCCGTTCAAGAAGAAACTGCCCGTGGATCCGTCGTTTTTGTGGTCAGATGCTCACAAGGAAGATGGTTCCGAAAATGTGTGGGAGTTTGCCGATGACTTTGGCAATAATAACCAGGACACGAGCCCAGACAACCTGTACGAGAACCCTGGCGATGATCCATATGGCTTCATCATGCTCAACGGACCGGATGGCTCCCTCAATGACAATTTTGGCAAAGACTTTACCGTCGTCAGCGACAAGGAGCCAGAAGGACTCAAGAAGCGCTCGCTTCTCACCACGAACCGAACTATTCTGGACAATGTCTTTGAGGACGCCTCGGAAACCATTTACGTCTACTGCAACCACGCGCCAGATTCCAGAGCATGCCGTCGCACTTTCTATAAGGGTGCCAAAGACACCATCATTCGACTGCCAGACCACGTTGGCGAGGGTCCATTCGCTCGCATCGTATCCATGAAACGCGCGGATCAGCCTCGGCTTCCGTCCTGGGTTCACCGCAAGCGGACCATTGAAGCCAACAGAAACGGCATCTACGAGCTCACATTCGACTACAATTTTGGCGCCATCAAGAGGGCCGCTAATGAGGAGGTCAACATGCGCGTCGACTTTACCAACCTGATGGAGTACTGGGATGATTTCACGGATAAGCCGGCAGACAAGGCCAAAAAGAGGCGGAGCAGGCGCGACTATGCCAGACACATGGGCTTTGATGAATGGAGATCGCGCGTCGAACAGGCCAAGAAGCGCGATCTCGAAAAGACAGGGCGCGACGAGCACATTGTCAGCCGCAGGTCCTTTACCCCAGACTCTGACGATGTTTCCACTCACGCCATGGAGCGCCGCTGGTACGGAGCGTTCAAAGACTGGCTAAAGAAACTAAATAACATTGTCAAGAACGAAAAGGGTTTCCTGCCCATGGGATGGAGCTCCGTTTTGACGCTATACAGTGGCCGGCTCGAGTGCGAGAGCGATGCGGGCATCACGTTCCAGGCGGGCCTCGACGTGACCGCCGACTTTGACTTTGACATGCGGACGCAGTACGCGTACTACTTCTCGGGCACGATTGTCCCGCCCAAGATCATCGACACCTATGCCTACGTCGGCGCCCATCCGTACATGGAGGCCGGCATCACCGTCGCGGGCGAGGCGCATCTCGAGTACACGTCGGACCGCAAGAAAATCATCGACACGCTCACATACCCCGGTCTTGCCATCAAGGGGGTTGCCGCGATTGGCCCGTCTCTGGACATTTGGGGCCAGATCCGAGGCGAGGTGACCGTCGCGGGATCGATGCGGGTCGGCGCTCGGTATACGTTCAAGCCCATTGAGCTGTACATGCCCAACGACGATAAGAAGCTGAGCACAGCGTCCACCGCGCTGGAAAAGAATGACGGCGACAAAGAGGGCCTGTCGCCGGTCTTTGAGGCCGAAGTCGAGGCCAAGGTCGGCTTCGGTGTCTTGGTCACGCCAGAGGTGAATCTGGGTCTCAAGCTTGGTGGTGGCATTGGTAAATTCAAGGTGAGCGGCACCTTGACGTGCGTTTTGTGTGATATTCGGGACGCTAATAGTTCCATAGAAAACTCTCGTGGATGCGCACATCGCGGCGTTTGTCAACACCACACTGTGGTTCTACGCCAAAGCCCAGGCTCAACTAGAGAAGGGTTGGTCGTACGAATACGGAATCCAGTTCTTCTACAGAGTAGGATTTTCAGCCATCGTTGAGGCAATTCTCATCGGAACCTGGAAGACGGACAACTATTATCCCTTTGAGGAGCAGCTCATAGACATCTATGGACCTGTCCGGGTCTCCTCCTCGGACACGTCTCGGAAGCGCCAGCTGCACAGCTTCCCAGGCGGACCACTACCCCAGCCGCTCTTTGAGCTACCTGCACCGGATTTTGGTCCTGTTCGCAGAGATCTGCCCAAGTTTTCCGGTCCTGGGGTCTTCCAGATGGGCGCCAACATGACCGCCAACGGCACCTATCGCGGCGGGCAAGACGCGGCCATGGCAGCGGCGGCCGACAACGGGAAAAAGGAAGAGGGCACTTTCAAATTCGGCGACTTTACCTGCGTCACCGGCGGACTCAACGGCTGCACCGCTGCGACCATACCGCCCGACGACTCGGACATGTTCAGCAGCATTGACATGGCGTCCGCAAACGAGACGGCCTCGAAGCCGCCCGAAGCCGACATTGCCAAACGCGCCGCCGCCGCCAGCGGCGAGTGCCCGGAGAAGCTGCCAAAGCTCTACTACAACTGCGTCTCGTACTTCTCCGACTACACGCTCCTGAAGCAGAAGCCGCGAGGCCGGAGCACGACGATGCCGGGCATCTGCAACTCGGTGCAAAAGTTTCTCAACAACCGCAACGGCCAGCCCAACAACAGGGGTTCCAAGAGCAGCTGGACCCTGACGTGGGACTCTAAAAGGGAGCGGGCCGCTCGTCGGCGTGGCCAGAGCTGCCCGACAAAGACGGCGGCCCGGCTGGGATTCTGCACGGGTGACAACTCGGCCCGTCGGAGGGCGGCCTGGGGCGATCCGAAGCTTGGAAGAGCTCTCACCAACTGTGACGAGTTTCCGTTTGCCTCGTCCGAGGAGGGTGGTTCTGACTTTTATGGTCTGTACCCAAGCGTCGCGACCGGCACGGCGAGGACGTGCGTGCCGAGCTGGCAAAATGACCAACAGGGCCTCTGCAACAGTAAGTGCCATCATTCCTCCCCTCATTTTGGTGCAAGCTCCTAATAGTTCTCAGAGCTTCTTAGTAATCTCGACACCAACATCGTCTATTACAACGACAGGTAGGTATACGCAGCGTCGCACGTCCGATGGCTTCTCTGACAAACGTGCTGCAGGAAAAAGCCCGAGTCTGATGCAACCAAGGCAGAATGGAAGAATTGGGGTCCGCAGGAAGATGGCTGGGTCACGGCAGGTTGGGGCAACAAGCAGAGAGTGACCCAGTACGCAAAGACAAACCTCCAGGCGCACTCTGCAGGCATCAGCGCCGCGGTAAGTCCTGATCCGCAGCCCACTCGTCGTCGATACACGTCACTAATGACGACGTCGCTGCTTTTTCCCCCAAGCGCAGCAAGACCAGAAACGCGAAAGCTGGTACCACAAGCGCAATTTTACAGTTCAGCTGGCCTATCCAAAGACGGCCGCTGCGACGTCGCCGACGTTTCCCGGCCTGAGAGGCATGTCTGGCAATTTGTTTGCGGGTAAATCGTACACGCCAAGGGTCAAGGCTCTCAAGTCAATGGACAATGTCATTTGCGCCGTCAGCACCAACGGGCAAAACCGATTCCGTACCGTCAGCATCAACGGGTATTGCTGGGACGGCGTGCAGACGCGAAAGAAATGGGGCGGTCTCATTGATGTCATTGTCGCATTTTCGTAAGTTTCGGCCGGAAAAAAGTTGACGTGCCTTTCTCGTGTTAGCTAACTAAGGACTTCTGCCAAACAGATGTCGCTTAAGCTTCAGAAACACGGCAAAGCGAGATCAAATTCCAATCGGCTTCCTTGGTGATGAGCCGGTGTATGGTGTGTTTTGAGATTCCCGCTCAAGCATCTCACCCTATACTAACTTGATAAATCAGGCATTGAAAAGGTTGAAGGCACCGATATCGAGATCGAGGTGCCGCAGGGCGTTGAGCTTGGCACTGGTCGGCTCGCAGATGATAAGGACGTCAAGGACATGGATGACACCTCCTCCCACAACAGTTCATTTGCGGAGCGAGATTCTGAAGATGTATGGGATGATGATGTCAGTGAAAAAGGCGACTCGTGGGATGTTGACATTGCGGATGCGATAGAGCATGGCTTGAAAGGCAACGAGTAAATCGCAGAACGAGTACGACTAGGTTGCGTTTGCTAGAAATCACACTTTCGATTGGGAGTTGGGCTGTTCTCTCGACACCTTAGAGAATAAGACAGTTGCGCTTTGATGGTTGTCAAACTTTTCCACATTGCGAATGTTTGCTTTACATGTCATTCATGGTCGACTTTTGCAGTCTGCAAAGCCAAACTTGAGGGACACTTCACTGACTCGCTGATCTTAGCCAGCCAGGGCGACTCCAACAGCTTCCGCGCATCTGGGCACTCTTTTGTATCTGTTCTGATCATCGAGGAGACGAAATTGAAGAAAATTCTCTTTTTCAGTGCTTGGCATGTCCTGATTCTTGCTCAATTCCTGCAGACGGCGTGGTTGGAAGGTTGACGGTTGAAGAAGGTTTCCTGCGAAAGGAATGATCCAATGTAGATGCGCAGCATCCTGTGTAACAATACATACTGCAGTTGTCAGAATAGCGACTTTGATCACGGGATTGAGACATTTTTCTTCGTTGTGAATAATCTAGCTGGTGATGTGCTGAATTTGGCAGACCTGTGAGCGTTTGTTTGGCTTGGTGACTTGCGTTGAAGGCGCTTATTGATTAGTTATAGCTGTACTGGCTCATAAGTACGGTATCCTCGAGTATCGGGAAGCATTTGTTGGACCACTAAAGGAATAATTCCAGATCCCCAAAAATGTATGCACTCTTTTCACTTAAAAAATGTGTCGAATAGCTCGTGCGTGGACTGCGATAATCCATGTTGCAAAGAGCAGCTCGTGCAGGTTAGCTGCGAGCTGCTCGAGGCTGACGAGGAATAAATGCTTACAAGCTTATTTGCCTAACTATCCGTATGGCCAGTTTCCGCGGAAGAGTCCGGGTAGCAACCCCACCAGCCAATCAGCGTCGCCCAATTTCCCAGCTTTGCACACATTACGCTGCGAAATAAAACTTGGCGCCTCAGGCCAGCAACCCGGACCCAAAACTTTCGGCAAAACGCAGAGGTCACCATCACCACCTCGACCCAAAAGACCTCACAACCGAATCCGCCCCTCCCCGTCCCCTTCCGCCCCTTCGGTCGTCTCCGACTCCATCTACGAAAATCGGCTCGGATCTCTCTCCATCATACACACAATGGCTGCTCTATCGACTGCTTCTCGCCTGTGCCTGCGTTCGGCGGCCAAGCCGGCCGTGCCCGCCGTGCGCGCCCTGAGCAGCACCGCCATGCGCTCCGACGACGCCGCCGCCAGCTACAGCAGCCCCTTCAAGGGCGCGTCCAAGGCCTCTCAGATTCCCGACTTTGGCAAGTACATGTCGGCCAAGCCCGAGGGCAGCAACAAGCTCTTTTCGTACTTTATGGTTGGTGCCATGGGCGCCCTGACTGCCGCGGGTGCCAAGAGCACAGTTCAAGGTAAGGAATTCATCAATTGGCGACGAGCAGAATGTGGTCGGGGATGCATTACGAAGGGATAGCATTCGAGACCGATGCCAATTGATTCTCAATGGCTGTCCTTTACCGGTCCCCGACACGACGACTTGGAAACTGCAATTGAAATCAGAGTTGCTGACTCGGGTGGCACCATAGAGTTCCTCGTCAACATGTCCGCCTCTGCCGATGTCCTGGCCATGGCCAAGGTCGAGGTCGACCTCAACACCATTCCTGAGGGCAAGAACGTATGCATTTCCATTCCTCCGACCCGTCTGTGCAATTGTTAACCAAGCACTCCCTCCCCTGCAGGTCATCATCAAGTGGCGTGGCAAGCCCGTCTTCATCCGCCACCGCACCGCCGACGAGATTGCCGAGGCCAACAAGGTCGAGGTCGCCTCCCTCCGCGACCCCCAGTCCGACGACGATCGTGTCCAGAAGCCCGAGTGGCTCGTCATGTTGGGTACGTCTCGAACGACCTTCTGACTCTCTGCTGGAACAGAAAAGCTAATCGCATCAACAGGTGTCTGCACCCATCTGGGTTGTGTCCCCATCGGCGAGGCCGGCGATTTTGGTGGCTGGTTCTGCCCCTGCCACGGCTCCCACTACGACATCTCCGGCCGCATAAGACGAGGCCCCGCGCCTCTCAACCTCGAGATTCCCGCCTACGAATTTCCCGAGGAGGACAAGCTCATCATTGGTTAATGGAGCCTCGACAAAAATCTACAAGAAGAAAAGAGGAGCATTCGCGACAAACAAAATAAAACATACACGCACCACACGCCATCCTGCGTTGTAACAATATGAAAGGGGGTGTTCTTTTTGTTGTTGAGTTTCTTTCTTCGAAAGATGAAAAGAGGAACCAGATCAAGATGTTAGAGAGCAAAATGTGTGATTTTCATTGGCGGGAGCGCAAAGACGCAAAGACGGCAAGAAGAGGAGAGGTACGAGGACGGTGCCATCAGCACATGGATATCCCCGTTTACCTTTTTATTAGACGTTGGGGGAAATGCTGCAAGCAACATTGTACAAATTTAAATGTTCCATGAATCAATTTCCTTTTGTTACAGACACCTGTGTAGACTGCGACGACGGCGTGGAAAGACCCCAACTCCCCGCAATCTTCCGATAACCGCATGTGACTGTTGATGCAGTTGGCGCAGGTTGACATGTGTGGACTAGACTGCTTCTATTCCTTTCTATCCCGATGTATATATGGCGCACATAGACATGTGTGATAGAATGATCTGAATGTGTTTCTTTTCGACCCTTCTATATCTCACAAAGTAAGCGTTTCCTTATCGACGCTTTCCGCTCGTGTCAACTTTTGGCATTTGTGATATTTCCACCACCCTACTCTAATTACATACAAGGGCTTTTTACTTTGTTTTTTTTGTCGTCCTCATTCCACTTCGCCTTGCTTTTCTTCTCAGTGGCCGTGGCCATCATCCTTGGGCTGCTCGGGATCCAACTTGATAAGGGTATCAATACGCATGATGGAGATGCATGCCTCGACGGCACTCTTCAGCTGGCGAACCTTGCTGACACTGGGCTCGAGAACACCAAGCTTGAGCTCATCCACAACCTTGCCGCGCGTGAGATCGAGACCATAGTTCTTGTAGCCCTTTTTGCGGGCAAGCGTCTTTTCATCGTCCTTGGCCTCGACCTCCTGGGTGCGCTGGGATAGCGCGTGTCTGGAGCGCAGCTGCGCGACGAGCTCTGAGGCGTCCTTGGCAGCGTTGACGGCCAGCGTCTTGGGGATGACTAGCAGTGACTGGGCGAATTCGCCAATGGCAAGTTGCTCGCGCGAGCCGACTGTGCCAGCAAACTCTTCCAGGTAAATGTGAAGGGCAGTCTCGACGGCACCACCACCAGGGACGATGCTGCCGCTCTCCAGAGTACGCTTCACAGCGCAGAGAGAGTCGTGAATGGAACGCTCCATCTCGTCGAGGGTGTAGTCGTTGGGGCCGCGCAGAATCAACGAAGCGGCAGAGTGGTTCTTAGGTCCGCGGATGATGATGCACTCGTCGTCCGAGATACGCTCCTGAGAGATGGATTCGGCGGAGCCGAGGTAAGAGGGATCAAATTTCTCGTCACCGTTGAGATCCGAGAGGGTACTCAACAGGGTACCGCCGGTGGCCTTGGCGATACGTCTAAGGTCTTCCTTCTTGCAGCGGCGGACACCCATGGCGCCCTTCTCGATGAACATCTTCAGTACGAGGTCGTCGATGCCCTTGGTGGTCAGAATAACATTAGCGCCCGCCTTGAGGATGAGATCAACACGCTCGAGAATCATGCCAGACTCGCGAGCACGAATTTGCTCCAGCTGCTGAGGGTCATCGACTGTAATTTGAACGCCGAGCTTGAGGCGCTCCTTTTGCAGGTTCATGTCCAGGATAGCAATCTTGGCGTCCTGGATGTAGGTAGGCATGGCCTGGGAGGCAATAGTGCAGTTGAGAGCGTAGCCCTTGACGAGCACGGATTCGCGGGTGCCCTTGCCATGGGCCTTGAGAATGTTTACGGCCTTGACGGGGTATTTGACTTCGTTCTTATAGTTGGTCGTCTTGACGGTGGTAATGGCATCGACGACCATGTTGGCGAAGAAGTCAGAGTCGGCGCCAATGATTTTGCTGGACATGGAGGTTTTGGCAATGTTGATGAGGGACTCGCGGCCGAGGTTCTCAACCTTGACGCTGACATTTTCCTGGAGGTACTTGACGGCTTCGCGGAGAGCAAGACGGTAGCCAGTGATGATGGTGGTGGGGTGTATGCGGTTCTTCATGAGCTCGTTGCCGCGACGGAGCAGCTCGGCGGCGATGAGAACGACTGAGGTCGTGCCATCACCGACTTCCTTATCTTGTTGTTGGGCGAGTTCGACGAGAATCTTGCCGGCTGGGTCTTCGACGTCGAGGAGCTGGAGAATGGTGGCGCCGTCGTTGGTGACGGTGACGTCCTAGTTTGCGGTGAGTAAAAGAACGAGGGGCAGGAGAGCTGGACGAAGAGAATTGGGGGCGCAAGCGTACACCAATATCGTCGACCATCATCTTGTCGAGGCCGCTGGGGCCAAAGGAGCTTTTGACGACATTTGCAATGGCTTGGGCGGCCAGCACTGGCGAGTTGGGCAGACGAGTTAGCAGCGGTAGTTTGGTGGGATGCGGCGGCGAGGCGTCAATGAGGCGTACCGTTTTGGTCACGAATGTCGGAGCCGGAGATTTTTTGGCCACCAAGAAACAGAGTGCCATTCCCTGGCTGTTCAAACATGGACGCCATATCTGCAGCGGTACGTGATAGCGCTGGTGATTGGCAGAAGGGAAGATTGTGGTGGTGATTCCTGGAATCGAGTTTCTGCCTGCGCGACGCTATAATTTACTACGAGCTTCCACAGTGGACCATCTGCCCCTCGAAGCTTTTTTTGGGGGAGGATGGCTCGGAAGGAGGGATTGTTCCAGTTCCGGGGCGAGATTTTGGTGGGCTTTTGCCCTTGGATACAGATGGGCGATGGCTGGTGGATGAAAGCCACAGGGAAGGAGGCTTCAGCTTTCAGGGCAGTCTGCGGCGATAACGTTTGCTGTTGTTAGCGTGCTTCAGCGTCTTTGTGCCCGTTGACAGCGCTGCCCAGAAGTTCCAGCGGCTCTCCAACACAACAGCCCCGCAAACTCGTTCACCGTGGACAATGGGCATACCCAACTATAATAAATTACAGCCTATCGGCCTTGGCTCTTGGGCCTCAATCAAGCTTTGGCGCCACCCATTGACCTTTTGTTGTCTCGACCGGCCTCCATTTCCTGATTGGCCAGGCCTGCCCTAACCCGGACTGCCCCTCCGACCTCAGGCGCTGGTGGGCGCGGGGCAGGGTCCTCCCCTCCACCAAAAAAAGAAGAGCCCGCCTCTCGTGGTCACCCCCCGAACGACTCTTGTCAAACCTCGCCCGCCCACCGTGCCTCGCTTTCTCGCAGTGACTCAGACGACGCAAACGCCCCCTCGCTCGCCTTCGAGTTGACATATAAGCCTGGGCGAGTTTCTCCACGGTGAGAAAAATATAGACCCGATCCGCGCCTTCAACTACCCCGCCCTTCAGTCAAACGCTCCTACACAGCTTTTAAGCTCCACCAACTGTCCCGTTTGACTCCTTTCCGCCGCAATGGAGGGTGTCACCGAGCAATCCAAGAGCGCCTTGAAGAAGGCCGAGAAGCAGGCCAAGATGGCTGCCGAAAAGGCTGCAAAGGCTGCTAAGAATGCCTCGAAGCAAGCCAGCCTTCCCGTCGTCGGCGGCAAGAAGACAGACGACATCATCGGCATTACCGTTACCAAAGCCGACAACTTTCCACAATGGTACCAGGAAGTCGTCCTCAAGGCCGAAATGGTTGAGTACTACCAGGAAATCTCCGGTTTCTTTGTTCTCCGTCCCATCTCCATGTACATCTGGAGCACCATCCGCAAGTGGTTCCAGGAACGCATTGAGAATCTCGGTGTTGAGGAAGCCAGCTTCCCCATGTTCCTTTCCGCCAAGTCTCTTGAGAAGGAAAAAGATCACGTCGAGGGCTTTGCTCCCGAGCTGGCCTGGGTCACCAAGGCGTAAGCATTCAATCGCATTTTTTCGGCACAATTCAAATAATGATACTGACATCTGTGCGCAGTGGTGATAAGGATCTCGAGGTTCCTGTCGCTGTCCGTC
The DNA here is from genome assembly GCA_030777785.1 of Beauveria caledonica. Lineage (NCBI taxonomy): Eukaryota > Fungi > Ascomycota > Sordariomycetes > Hypocreales > Cordycipitaceae > Beauveria > Beauveria caledonica. The sequence goes on along the minus strand of JAPFSE010000241.1, from coordinate 2,727 downwards.
CTACCTCCGAAGCTGTCATGTACCCCTACTATGCCAAATGGATCCGAAGCCACCGCGATCTCCCCTTGCGACTGAACCAATGGAACTCGGTTGTGCGATGGGAGGCCAAGCAAACGACTCCTTTCCTGCGCACTCGCGAATTTCTCTGGCAGGAAGGGCACACGGCGCACCTGAATGAAGAGCTTGCTGGTGTTGAGGTCCTTCAAATTCTCGACTGGTACGCTGGCATTTACGAGGAGTTGCTCGCCGTTCCCGTCGTCAAGGGCCGCAAGACGGAAAACGAAAAATTTGCTGGTGGATACTACACTACTACTGTTGAAGGCTATATCCCCTCCAACGGCCGTGGCATTCAGGGCGGCACTTCTCACTGCCTAGGCCAGAACTTTAGCAAGATGTTTGACATTACTGTCGAGGACCCCGCCAACAAGGGAAACCACATTCACGTGTGGCAGAACTCTTGGGGTCTGTCCACCCGTGTCATTGGTGTCATGGTCATGGTCCACGGTGACAACAAGGGTCTCGTGCTCCCTCCCCGTATTGCCAAGCTGCAGACGATTCTTATTCCTGTCGGTATCAACAAGAGCACGACTCCCGAGGCTCGCAAGCAGCACGAGGAGCAGCTCCTCGACATTCAGCACACTCTCAAGAAGGCGGGTGTTCGCGTCGACGTCGACTTCCGCGATGGTTACACTCCTGCGTGGAAGTTTAACGACTGGGAGTTGAAGGGCGTTCCCCTGCGCATTGAGTTTGGTCCCAAGGATGCTGCCAACAAGGTCGTCTCCTTTGCTCGTCGTGATACTGGTGAGAAGGGCACTGTTGGTCTGGATGAGCTCAGCACCAAGATCCCCGAGCTGCTCGAGACCATTCAAAAAGACATGTATACCAAGGCCGAGACTTCGTTCCGTGAACACCGTCTCAAGATTACCAACTGGGACGAGGTTCTCCCCGCCCTCGACAACAAGAATGTTGTACTCATTCCCTTTTGCGGTGACGGCAAGTGCGAGGACCGCATCAAGGAGCTCACCACTCGCGTAGATGAACAGCCTGATGTCCCCGAGAACCAAAAGCCTCCCACGATGGGCATGAAGTCGCTCTGCATTCCCTTTGAGCAGCCCGAGGGCATTGTTGCTGGCGAAACCGAGTGCTTGAACCCTGAATGCAAGGGCAAGGCCGACAAATGGACAATGTTTGGCCGCAGCTACTAAACTGCCCGGGCCGCGTCTCGGCGAAAGAATTACGAAGCCGGTGTTTGTATTTGACAGTAATATTGATTGCGAGGCATATATGTGGCGATGTGGGGATGAAGCACTTGAACATGTATTGGCGGCGTTTACTTGACTAATTGTTTTCTTGCCGGCATTAGACTTGATGGTCATGATAGAGTGCAGAAAAATATATACGAATTGATGAGAGATGATGCTTTGTGAAGTATGTATAGTTGCAACACTGCACTAGAAAGACTTGAAATCTCGAACCCATACAACACAGGACCTTTGCAGTTTCGGACCAATGCAGCGCAGGTGAAGTTTCTCGGACGAATGCAGCGCATGACTGTTGCCGTCAATCAACACCACGCAAACTTTTCGTTGGCGACCCATTCCACGTCATCTACCGAGCCGGTGCCGAACCACCGCAAACTGGCCAGACTGCTCTCGTCACGCTGCACGATCCTGCCCTCCAGCCGCGGCAGCCTCTCCCGAAACACGGCCGTCACCCGCGCCGGCGGATTCCATATCTCGACGCTGCCGCCGCCCCCGCAGGCCGCCGCCTCGCGCCTCGCCACCTCCATGATGCCGTCGAGCGCCGCCGCCAGCTCCTCGTCCGACGTCCGCGCGTCGTCTTCCACCACGAGCCGCAAGAAGTGCAGGACCGTCGCGGACCCGCCGTCGGACCTCGACCGCACCCAGAACCCCCAGACGCGGCGGGTGTCGCCGGCGTCGTCGCCGGACGGTGAGGGCGTGTACAGCGCGCCGTGCACGCGAGCGGGGGCCGCGCCGAGGCGGTCCCCCAGCATGTGGTCCTCGCGCCGAAAGTGCCACTCGAGCGTCGCGAGGTCGGGCAGGATGGCGACGCGCAGGGTGTGGCGGGCGGCGGCGGTAATGGGGCGCGAGAGCTGCGCGCGGAGGAGCTGCTCGTCGCGGGCCGTGAGCGCCTCGAGGTGCTGGTCGGTGAGCTCGGTGATGCGGGCGGGCGTGGATGTCGATGGCGCGTCGCCGGCGCCGACGGGAAACGCGAGGTGCGTGTTGCCGATGGGCTTCCACTGATGGTCCGCGTAGAACCGCGGCCCAATATCGGAAAAGAGCACCGAGAATTGAGCAGCCCCGGGCGAGGCGTCTTCCCGACGCGCAAGCTCCGCGCCGAGCAGCGCCATCATCCTGCCCGCGTAGCCGCGGGACCGGTAGCCCTGCTCTGTAAAGACGCTCGCGACGCCGTGCGCGACCACGTCGGTGACGTTACTTTGCCCGCCGTCGGGGCCGGGGCTCGCGACGATGGCGCGCTTCTTAATGGTTTCGCAGCTGGAGAGGACTGGGCGCGGGCTGTCGGTCGTGGTGGTGGTGGTGAGGATCCAGGACGTCAGGCCGCCGTCGCGGGCGAGCGTCGTGGTGAGGAGGGACTCCTCGCGCGCAAAGTACTGCGCGAGGGTGAGGCCGCGGCCCCAGGAGGGGTGGGTGGCGCGCCACGCGTGACGCTGCTCGGAGGGGGAGGCGACGGCGAGGACGACGGAGG
>JAPFSE010000240.1:0-14984 GCA_030777785.1 Beauveria caledonica | reverse complement strand
CCCCCCCCCCCCCCCCCCCCCCCCCCCCCACCCCCCCCCCCCCCCCCCCCCCCCCCCCCCCCCACCCCCACCCCCCCCCCCCCCCACCCCCCCCCCCCCCCCCCCCCCCATCGGGTTCTAGCGCAAAGCCACACGGAAAAAAAAAAGTTTTCAAGAGAGCCTGTTCCGCAAGTTGCCCGCCCGTCGGCTAAACGGCCTTTGTTATTCTTTTTTTGCCACGCATAAGCCAAGACGATCCCGCCGCCGCCAAGTCGATCGGATGTAACGCGGGCGCTGCTCATCAATGATGCAATAGAGGCAAACGAACAAGACGACGTCCACGCAAATTTACCCTCCAGTGGTCAATCAAGATTCGATATAACTATGCAATCATGCCAGGCCCGACGGAAACCCCAGACAGCATCCTCTTTTTTTTCCCCTCATCATTGCAGCATGCTTTTTAGACGTGGTGGGCTAACTAGTGGTGACCTTGCTTGCCAAATTCCGTCACATCACCGACTTCGACACACCCATAATCTCGCATCCGGCCACCACACAAGCACAATTAAACTGGAGCTCTCCATTGTGACGGTCCCATGGCGAATGGTCCTTTTGTCAACCTGTTGCCGCATCTTCTGCAACAACACCAAAAAGAATAGCGAAGAAGAAAATGAACTAGATCAAAGACCCCATCATCATCGAGCCAATAAGCCATTCGGCCTCTCGCCTCCCCCTCCACCGACACTTCCGAGCCTGCCGCTCTCCTTCATTCGCCCAGCTAAACTTTTTTGCTTGGGGGGTTTTTTTTTTTCGCTCCATCCTCTTTTCAGCTGTTGGGTCTTGACCATCTAACGGCCCTATTAATAATGGAAACCAGGATTCTCTGTCGCTCTCGCCTCTCCTCACTCAACCGCATTACCCAATTCCATGACACGACCCCGTCGTCCACCACGCAATATCCCCATGGGGCTCCCGCATCGAGCCCAGCTTTTCTAGCCTGCTGCTTCTGTTTCGCGCGCAAGAGTGGAAACATCCAAACATCATGTTGTTACACTTCTTTCACCCCATGTATGCACCAAGCTAAGCAAGTCCATGGTGACGTGGTGGGCGGCCACCATCGGCACATGAGCATCGACGTCGCACTCAAAGCTGCCAATGCAACAACAGCCTTGAGCCGAAGCTCATACAGAGTTTTGGTCTTCGGTCCAAATTATATGCACATTCAGAAGCATGTTGTAATTCAGCTTCCTCGACGCAAATTCCGCCTCAAGAGGCAGCTGCATGCCCGCCGACTTTAGTGACCCACGTTCCGATGAAATGATGTTGGACGCACAATGTGTCATTAGGCCTCTGCGACGTTCCCCCGAGGCAACCCGCCCTAGACCGTCGGGTCTTTCACTCGCCTCGAACCGCGCCGACTACGAGTATTCGGAATTTTATTACATATTACTTAGGAAGGATGGCCCGTGACATGCCATGGATTGGTCATTTTAACTAAGTAACTTGGACTCTGCCCTCTCGGCCGGCAGCCACGGACCCGCCAACATTGCCGACATGGCGACGTCGCAGGACGGCAGTCCCAGTCCGGCAAGGCTCATCAGGAACAAAAAGCCTCTTCTCCACAGGTATCCTCCTGGCTGTTCTTGCGCCGCCGGTCTCATGGGCATTCCACGGTAGCTCGCCAACCGCCAACCGCCAACGGCGCAGAGCGTCGGCCTTGTTCGCCCAGCTGCGTTGACAAGCCCTGCAACATCTCTCGTCTCCCTTGCTGTTTATCAGCACAAGCACCACCAGCTCCGAGAGGGAAAATTTTTCCCCTGGATATACTGGAGACTGCTGCCGCCTCTCGCGCCACCCTTATCTGCGGTGGGACGCGCTCCAGCTCGCGCATCAGCGGCCCAGTTGAGGCGAACCTGCCAAACCGTCTAGGGCTCCAGCCGCCACACTCGCTCATCAGCTTTATTACACTGGAATGAATCGCATGTTGCACCTCTTGATGCTTCAGCTCGTACCCACCATGCCCAACGCTGGAACTGGCTGTTCTCAGTAAGTAGTTACCACTGCCGACTCTGCCGGCGCCAGTCTTATTTTGCAAGGATTTCCTGGGCCGTGATTCTCCTTGTCTGGGAACGGGGCGTTCCAAGCTCCAACTGGCACGAGACCCCGCTCATCATTCATCAAAGGGTTGTCCTATCACTCAAGTCCCCTACGTACCGTATTCTTTTTATTTTGGTGGGGGCGACATTTCTTATTAGAATCCACACAAGTATCCGGGGCGACGGCTCAATGCGTCAATTAAATCCGGAGTACTCCAGAGAAACGAACAAGGGGAAACAGAACAAGTGGTGGGCAGTTGTCATTATGAGTCTACATCAGGCCTCGGTCTGCCAAGTATCAGACAACCAGACAACGGAGGAAAAAGAAAAAGTATCAAAGTGTGTTATACATAAAGTTAAAGACAACATCAACGAATTGGAGAGAAGAAGAAGAAAAGAAAAAAAAGGAAACAAAAGTAGCAGAACAAACAGCAAAAAAAGAAAGCACTCTGTAGAGTGGTGGCGGATCTCTCCCGCCGGGAATTGAACCCGGGTCTCAAGCGTGACAAGCTTGCATACTGACCACTATACTACGGAAGATGTTCGGATGTTGACATCCGACGTAGCTGAGATCGATGGGAGACAGTGCATAATTTGTAACTATAACCCCATTACAACATTGCTTCCTCTTTTCAGCCCTCAAGAAAGTCAAGTGAGCAAGTTTTTCCATACGCCAGATATGCAAGTTGTAACTTGACACCAAGGAAAATGCTCTATTTGGTCAATTTGCAGTCATCGCCTTTCAGTACGTCACTCTGATCTACCGCTGTCGCCTCTGAGCTGACCTCAGGCTATCACACCTCGATTGTGACCTCACGTCCCATTTCTCCAACATATGACCACACCAGAGCTTCACAGAAAATGGAAATCTCCATCTATTTCACGTGTTGATCCATGTTTGGGACGTGTTGATGGTGCAATGGCCGCCGCAGACCAGTACTTTGTGGCGGCTAGCTTCCTGCAGCGAAGCCCCAAGGAATTTAGAGTTCACGGACGGGCAGGCTGATGACAAAGAGATTGTAGAAGATCTCGACGAGAAAGGGACTATTTTGTTTTGAATCGCATGTAGGCTTTGCTTCCGATGTCGCCTTCCAGGGCCAGGCCGCTTAAGCTTAGTTCCCCCCTGTGGTATATGCTTGGCAAGCAGCAGCAACAACAACAAAACAAAGAAGCCCACCACGCCTAGATAGTATAATCAGGTGGCATTACTAGACCCTTAGGACTAGGGGGCGTACAGTTGAACGCTCATGAAAGAGCAAGTAAGTTGATAGCAAAAATTACCTGGGTCTTTCCCCCCTAATAGTGCCACCACCAGCTCATGCGGCCATTTGATTACTTGACATCCTCACTTCGTCGCCGGAGTTTTCAGCATTCTGGGTGCCATTTCTGACCGAGGCTATGGCGCCATCAGACAGTGCGATAAATTTTGTAACATCCCGTACGGTCACCTGCCCTGCCGATGGACAATCACCAGGATGGTACATCCGGAAAAGATCTGCCTTGTCAAGTCCTGAACACGGCTGTCAGTGTTGGCACTTCGTTGCCTTGTCCATCAGACACAAGCCTCCCCCTTGTCAAAGCATGCTGGAGGTGCGCCCGAGCAAGTTGCAATCCAGCCCTTGAAAGTTTGCTCCTGTGCAGCAGAACACAAGGCCACCGCGGTCCAAAATGTTGATCCAAATTCCCGTTTCATTCGTGAATGAGACAGTTCCCGTCGGCATCATATTGAGCCCGAAACGACATGAGCCTATATCAGACAGTATCGTGGAGCTGCAAAGGGTCAAAGGTCAAAGGAATGATCCGCGATGTTAGCTCTTCACGGCTAATGGTAGATATATCTACGTTATCGATAGTGATTTTGCTATCATGTTGCAGAAGCCTAGAAGAGCTAGAAATAGAGATGACTAACCGCTAGTCGGATGATTAATACGTGCTAAACATTGCGACCTGTTGCACCAACCTTTTCGTCCGTCCGGAAGGGCAGCCTGGAGATGCCGTAAGATACCAAGTTATAAGACTTCGTTGCATGAGGGCTGGCAACTAGCGGGGACTCTGCCTGTGCCTGTAAAATGATGAAAACGATGGATAGTATAGTATGTGTGTAGAAAATAGATCGCTGAATCAATTCTTCACCACCTTCACTTTCCCATGAGCCAACTCCCAGATCATGTTGGCGTTCCGTGTCATCTTCGGCCTATGCGCAATCGTCAATATTGTGCGTCCAGCAAATGCATCCCGCAGGACTCCCTGGATTTTGGCATTCATCTCCAAATCGACGTGCTCTGTGTTTCTCTGCAACGCAAAATTGAACGCGCAATCGACAGCAACTGTAGTTAGCCCAGAGGGAGCCCAACCTTGCTCAACTATGCATCCAGACTATCCTGCCCATCAACACGGGGTAGCAGACCGACAGTACCCAATACGTTCTTTACGTCATCGTCTGGAGGAGTACCATTTGTACCCAACGTATTCATGTTGAATGGGAGCAAATTGCTTCGAACAGTACCACAAAGATCCAAGTAATCTTTCGATATAGTTATGATGCGTGACCGCAGCGTATCACATGCGACTTCGCAGATGTAGATACCGTCAATCTCAATAGTTCCAGAGAATTCCAGGAAACCGAGCAGGCTCATGAATAGCGAGCTCTTGCCGCTACCAGATCGACCTGTAATGCCGACCTTGTTGCCGCGCACAACACTAAGCGATACGTCTACCAATCTGGTAGGTGTATACCTGGCATATCTGGCGATGATATTTCTCATTTCAATACGGCCTTGGCTAGTCCAATTTGTCGGAAGATCAATAGGTTCTGGCTCAGGCTCGGTCGGCGTATTTTTCAGAAAGTCTCGCCGGCCCGACAAGGCATTGATTGAATCATTCAAATCAGCCCAATTCTCGAGGAAGTCTCGAAGGCACAAGCTAAAAGTAATCAAAATCAGCTACGAAAGACCTATTGCTGAAGCAGCAGTGGTAGCTCGACGCTCGAGACTAAGAGACGTCAAATGCTAGCAGACACCACAGGCCAGCAGGTCAACTGCCAGGCTCAACCAACCCCCCAGAGAGCGGGAATAATACACAGTCTTCTGTGAAACATCCAAAATCGTGAGACAAACGAGAAGGTTACTTGACTGCGGGCCCATGGCCCTGATATGGCGTAAGCCGCTGGATGTTTCGTCGAAATGTTTGTATAGCGGTGTCTTAGCAGCTAGCTAGCTGGAGCGCACCTAACGGGAAGTTTGCAAGAAGTAGTGTAGGAGAAGACCAGCTACGGCTCCGACAGCAGGAAGAACTGAAAGCACGTAAGTAGTCCCTGGTCCTGTGGTGGCAACTTGAAGAATGGTATGAAACATGAAATTGAAAAATCGCAGTACCAGTGTAGGGAGTAAAACAACAATCGAGTTCATGTCTTCGGTGTATCGGTTCAAGATTGAATCCGTGTAGGCGCAAGAGAAGAATGCGAGAAGCGCAATCCAGGCTACCCGGTATCTTCGTGAGGACCGTATTCCGTCTTCACGCAGGCGCTGCAGATACATCGAGGTCGAGGGGCCGAGGCCAACTATTTTGATGGCTCCCATCTGCCATAGAATCCTTGAGGTTTCCGACAACCGATGACGGATTGCCTTATTCCATAGCGCTAGGGTGCACCTGAGTATCTGCCCAGGGCACCGAAGATGATGGAAAAAGGAGCGGCAGAAATAGTACCAAACAAGTCGACCCAACGAACAAGGCGAGTGAAGCCATCTCCAAAGCAACTTCGAAAAGGTGAAAGGGGTCTCACAGATAGGCATTAGCGTGGACACGACATCTTCGACGTCTTAAACTGCTGAGAAAGCATCTCTGATGAGAGTTCCGGGGGAAGCTCGTCTAGATCAAGCACAGTCAGCTGTGTTCGAAAGCCGAGTAGGAGCGTGGAATGGAGCCACAAAAAGAGCGTTCTACCCCAAAATCCGCTCGAGGATTCCCTGTCTATTGGCTTTCGTAGGTTACCATCAACTAATGCTGCGGTCCTGGACATTTCGTTGACGACCAACAGGAGAAGACGAGCCGAAGCGGAAATGACGGCGACGTAACCAACTGCACGAGTATCAGATTTCCGGAGATAGGTACGACTCTTGGCGCTATGTACGAGACTGAGAACAAGGGGTTAGGCCGAGGAGCACCGATGCCTTGACAGCGCGACGATACTCTTGGTATAATACGCCGGTGGCCGAGGCAGTTATCCGCAGATCAATCGTGAAGATGGGCCTCTCTCGCTTCGCGTAAAAGTTGTTGAGGGTGCACCGTAGCACAATTCAGAGAATTTCTATGACGACAAGGCCAGTAGCGCATCACTAGAAAGACGGTCAGCTATCACTACCAGACTTGCAGCTCGGTAGAGCAAACATACACGCTTGAGCCACAGGAGCCAGCCACGAAACAGCCAAGGCGGCCGTTCAGGAGAATGCATAAAGAGCACAAGAGTGAGGAGGAAGACCGGACATGAAGTCAGACACGTCAGGATCGCTTCGTCCAGTTCAAGCATTGAGTCAGGCGGTGACCATTAGCCACCACCAGAGGAAGCCAGCCAGTGTGTTGGCGGCCATGGTTGGGCGTGTACAGACTAAGCTGGATAGATGGCGACTATACAAGCGCTTTTAGCGACTCAATGAGGATTGAATGGTCTGATGTCTGTGGCCATTGCTGATCCCCAGACATAGTCTAGATGCCATATGTCATTGTGCTGGCGATGGCGATGGCTGGCAGCTGGTTCCTAATGAGACCCGTCTGGGGTGCCCCTTTTCACTTACCTAACCACTAGGCAAAAGACCACTGGCCATTCAAGTGACCGAGTTTCCAAGTGGTCAACTTCAGCTTTGAAGCCATCGCGCGGCTGCTCCACTGTGCGGCAAGCTGCTGCGTACAGCGTACAGCAACGAATGTTTCCCGCGGCACAGCATCGCTCCCCCTTTTCGACTTCAGTGGGTTAACGACTCCAAATCTGGTATTTGGTGTCCGAGGGCTCAAAGCACGCCAGGTGCAGCCATGACGATGGCGTTTAGAAGTATAGCGATATACGCTAGAAGGATCGAGTGCAGCAGCATGTCTGTCATCTCAGTGCAGTGAGATTGTTTCCTTATTTCGTTAATGTTCGTGAAGAGGATTAAAGTCTTGATGCCCGAAGATATGGCACCGGATTCCAATTCAATAGTCAGCTACGTGGTACTCGACTCTGTCGATGTTACTTCATGAAGCCCCCCTGGGAGAAACCTCTATCAAGTTGGGTACTAAGCAGTTACCGTGTCACATTCTCTCACCGCTGCCCCATCATCTAGCACCTGTGTCGTGGCCTTCCTCGTCTGCTTCTTGCTGGACACAAGTTCGGGATCACGAAACTCATGCCGTTGCCCCCCAATGCCTCTACCACCCCTGGCCCTGCCAACCCAGAAGTTGACGGGAGGGGGTGGCGTTGACAGGATCCGTAGTTAGCTACAGAGGTGCAAATCGGGGCGCGAGAAGCGGAAAGTCCAAGGATCCGAGCAGCGTCAGCACTGGGTCTCCTTCATCTGCCAAAGCCTTCCCAGCCGCCGCGGACAATGCAGCGCCCGCTCCCGCGAGAGAGCCTGATGCAGAGGCCGTGAGCCTTGCATGATTTTACTCGTCACTTGTCCGTACGCCGACGGATACTGAGAAGGGAAGTCGGTGGATCGCGGTGCCCAGGATGCCTGCCCAAAAAGAGGCGTTTTTTTTTTGGCCAATCGCGACGCCTAACTTTTCAGGCCAACCAACAAAGCAATCAGCGTCATTCTCATCTCCGCCCAAACGAGGCTGGCTGGTCTGTTTTTCCCCCAACTAGCGCTGAGCTGTCGAGCTGTATATAAAACCACAAGACCCCGGTGGCTGGAAATCCTTCGAAATGCTGCCTCACCCCCCATTCCCCTCCACAGATGTATCTTTTCGAGGCGCTCGCACTGTCTGCACTGTGCGATCGATGTGCACGGAGAGTGGGGGGGGGGTCCTTATTACAGGCGCTGCAGGACGCTAACTTAGCTTCCTAGGTAGCGTCGATGCAGCCCGCAATGTATTCCTTTTTTAGTGCGCGCTGCGCCCATGTTGGTTGAACAAATTCGCATGCTCTCAAATTCTCAATAATACGAATTACTGATGCTGTGCGCTCTCATGCGAGGCCCTTTTGTTTTCCCCCCTCCGAGTTGACGCACGAAAATGTGATACCCTAATAAGAGCGCAGATGGCCCCCCTTGTTCCAGTGTACACCCCCTCCTACTCGATACTGCGAATAGCTGGCTGGCCTTGCATTTGGGGATATCCCAGGTTGATATCAAGGGCTCGGCTCTGCGTAGTATGGCCCCAAAGGCCCCTGTAGCACTTTCAGATGGTCCATCAAACCCCCGTTGTCCATTTTTGCTGCTCCACGAACCTCCCCTCATCCGTTTCAACGGGTCATTGACTGTCCGGTAGTACATCACATGGTGCATCCGGGAATAATGGCAAAGGCGGAGGGAAGCACGGTAAGCACGGAACAGGCAAGGCACGAGCATCAAGACATTGGTTGAATTATGGTCCTAGCTGGAGCCCAGGTGCAGGGGCGACGAGGACAGAGGAAGTATCTTCTAACATCGGGTGTCGCAACGTGTGCGTCTTCAACAGCATCCACACAGCCATCGCCATCCATCAATACAAGAAATATTACAGCAAACATGTACATTATCTAACAAAATCGTGTTACCGTCAGAAGCCACGAGGCAATCCAGAATCGTCTTGCCTAAATTTTCAACGTCCTTCACCGTACAAGTTTCCGTTCGCATCTCTCATACAGCCAACAATTCCTGCGTGACAAAAGGGGGAATCTTTATGCAGCGCAATTCAAAGTGAAGAATGCAAATCAAGTACAAGAAATAAAGTAAACAAGGCCATTGGTCCAAGTCCGTGGCCTCTCGAGAGAAACAGTACTACAGAGGTTTCGGAAGAGGCCCTGTCGTCCCGCCCTCCTACTCGTAGTGTCGTGTACCGTCGTAAGAGTTGAGAATGTGCTCCGATGTCCGAATGATCCATTCAAGCTTGCCTCTGTCGAGGGTCATCAGGAATGGGTCTGTCGGGAAGCCATCCGCAATGTTTGCAATCAGTGGGTGGATGTGATTCACGAGCAGCTGCATCGTCTGAGACGCGCTTCTGATCACGTCCCGGGCGCCCTGCTTTTCCCAATCCTACCAAGTACAGTTAGTGCGAGTTCCCTTTGCCGTTACTCTCCGAATCATGACTTACATGAGTGGGCATGCTCTCAGCGAAAGCATTGACCGCCATTTCAATCCATTCAATTTCCTCCTTGAGCCTAGGGTTCGGCTTGAGATCTTTCGAAATAGTCGCAATCACGACCAACAACATGAGTGGCGGCAGATTGGCAATTTTGGTCGCGGGGTACCTGCTCAGGCTCCGTCTAAAAATGTCGCCTTCCTTGCCGCTCTGCACCCATTGAATAATGGCTTCCTGGACTCGGCCCTCGTTCATGGCCTGCTCCACACGCTGAATGCGTTGCGTGAGATCGTTGTCAGCTTCAACATCACTCTTGCTCATTTGATGAGCATAGGCGCCGACCAGGGCGTTGACGTTGGTGGCCGGACCAACATGGTCAGAAGGGCCGCTCGAGCCATGCGGGCTTCGCACATGCTGCGGTGCACGCATGTACTGGGGGCTGCCCATGTATGGCTGCGTATTGCTCGCAGCCTGGCTCGGAGCAAAGCTCGGCGGGTGGCTGCCTGTATTGACCGTGTTGGCGCTGCCATAGCCATGCGATGCGACTGTGCTGGGAATGTGGTGATCCTGAATGCCGGACACGCCGGGCAACTCATGGACGGGTTGGTGCTTGAGTTTATACAGCTCAGACTGCATCAGGGCCTGTGCGGATACCATGTTTGACATGATGTCCATTAGCTGGCGGACCTGGGTCATGAGCTGGTCAATTTTGCTTGAATCTGACATGTGCTGGGCCTTTAGTTGTTCAAATTGCTCATGATACTGCTGCTGAAGATCGCTCCCGACGCGCTGAGCGGCTTGCGTCGCAACAGAGGTCAACGTCGGTGCAAGGCGCTGCGTCAGATTGGCGGCCAAGTCGCGCTGCACGGCCGATGACACTACTGGACTGACTCGTTCGGCGACCGAGTTAGCGAGCTCCCCAGACCGCAGAACCTGGTTTAGTGCCTGTGGGATGGCAGACTGCACCTCCTTTTGCACAGTCGACACAACGCTCGGCTGTAGCCGGTTGCTGAGAAGGTCCGTAACGCTCTTGCTCGTCTTTTCACCAATGGCGGGAATGACCAACTCAGTGAACTGTCTGTGAATAAGAGATTCGAGCACCTTTTGAGTGTTTTCGTTGAGCACTTCGGAGACCATTTCAAGGAGTGTCGCCTGATGATGGTTGAAGCTCGCGTCCCTGACGCGAGCGCCTTCGTCAATCTCGCTTTGCAGATTTCCCAGTGAAGATTTCAACATGTCCGACAACTGAGTGGACAGACGAGCCTCCATGCTAGCAATAGCATTCTCCATAACGTCAGCCGAAATGCCATTAACGCCTTTGCTGTTGTCATTCTTGTCTAGCTGCACATCGCGATGAGCTGTAGACGACCCATGTGATGACGATTCCGCTTCCTTGGAGGCAGCGGATTTCTTTTTTCTAGACTTCTTTTCCGGCCTCTCTGGCTGACTCTCCTTGGCGGATTGAGCAGCAGCATCGTTGTCTTTGCCTTCAATGCGAGTCTTGGCCGTGGTGTTTGAGTCGGGCGGCCGCTGGGTAGTTTCAATGTGGCTTGATGACAAAGAGACATTACCTTCCTTGGCGGAGCTGCGGTTACCAGGGCGGCCTTCAGGGGTGTGATTGTCGGTCGCCTGTGGTGTCTTCAACTTGGAAACGCTGACTACGCCCTCCGCAACGGCATCAATCGCTTGCAGGACTTTGTTGTCCTTGGACCATCCCAGCTCATGCTGCTTGATTAGCATACAAGCCACGCCCTTTGAATGCATAGCATAGAGCTCGAAGAGGGTAGGCTCCTCAGCATCTTGTACCATGGCAGGGTTGCACAGAATATCCAGACTCCTCAAAATGCCACGGTTGGCGAAGGAGTATTCCCGGACTCCAGAGATCACAGCGGTACTATCCGGCTGCGAGATGGAGGAGTCCTGGCTGACCAATCGCTGAATGTAGTCGGCCTGAGAAACGCTCTTGAGGTTGTACTTCGGTGCCGACAGATGCGCAAAGTAGATTGAATTCCTCGTTGGATGACCAATGACAATCATGCCGCTGGCAGGGTGGTACATGACGCTGCACACAGCATCCGATTCCTTGCTGTGCGGTAGGTTGAATTCCTGGACGGGCTTGCCCAGAGCGAGATCCCAAAGCTGCAGAGTGTGGTTTTGTTTCATACCAACTATCATGTAGCGAAGGGCACACCTCCTCTGATAAGGTCGAAGCTTGTCCAGCAACAGAACTGATGTAGGCCAGGCTTTTTCACCTTCCGGCGTGCTAGCGAGAGTCATCAGGGGTTCTTTGACCTCCATGACAGTGTGGGCAGGGAGGGCAGAGCGACCAGTAGATCCTTCCTTGGCTGCGGTGAGGTCACGAACATCCCAGAACTTGACCCGCCCAGACTTATCCAAGGAAACGACAACAGTGTCGTCTTGACTGAAGGTGAAGTCTTTGCCCGCCTTGCCAGTGTTGATCTTGAGAGAGCATTCGTTGAACAGTTTTTCGGTGTCGGCAACGCGGTCATGGCCTGGCTTGAATAGATTATTCTGAAGAATGTGCGAGGGCCAAATGAAGTTAATGCATTTGCCACGACCAACGGCGAAGAATTCGGGGTGACTTGTCGACGCTCTAGCACGCGTTTTGAGGGCACCGCCAGGGGCATCGCCTTCTTGTGAGGAAAGGGGAGGAAGAGCAAATCCATACTGCTCCAGATGGGCGTCCTCGATATGATCCTTGTCACCCTCTTTGATCTGAACCCAGTACACGGTGCCACTGATACCTGTACCGAGAATGGCCTCTTTTTGGGGTCCGTCGTAGTCGGGGGGTGTGACGGACATGCCAACATTAAAGATGCGATCCTTGGTATCGGTAAAAACCTTGGTATCCTTTCCGTCGTCCTGCCGGATTACCCGAAGCCCACCTTGCTTAGACATGCCATAAGTCATGTAGGTTTGCGAAGCGGTATAGAGATTGCGGTCGACCTGGTCGAAATCTTTCTTGAGTCGAGCAATGTCCATGATCGACTCATCGCGAAACTGTGGCCGGGGTTCGGTCGCATCTTCCTGAAGACTGATTGCTATCCAGGGCTTCATCGGAAAGTTGTAAACCTTGACGGGTGGAATCTCAGGCTCCTCAATGACAACAATCTCGTCTTGATCGGCACTCTCCCAGGAGTCGGCAACAGCTTGATCCTCATCAGCCAAGATGCGGACGGGGAGAACAGTCGTCGTTGACTCTTGGGTTTCGAGAAGATCGTTTTTCAGATCTTTGCCAGCATCGCCATTGGTATCGGCCGTGTGGGCGCCAGCAGAGTCGTCGGGGTTGTCAGAGGGATGCATCTCGACTATTGCGCTTGTGAGGGTAGAACCGTTGTCGACATGTGTTTGCTGCTGCTCAGCGCGGGCGAGGGCTTCACGTGCATCTGAGTCAGCCTTGCTGGCCAAGTCGCTGACAGCTGAAGACACGGGCTCTTTCGCAGCTTGACTGTGATGACCAGAGGCTAGATCTGCTGGAGGGGAAGCAAGCGTCGGGGGTTGGGAAGAGTGCTGAGATTGGTAAGATGGAGCACGGTCAACACGCTGTCGCGTCTGGTCTCTGGGGCTCGCATGGGGACTGTGTTCGTTGCTGCGCGTCGCTGATTGCTCGTGCAGGTGACGGGCCGCTGGCGAGCCCTGGTCCCTTTTGAGAATGTGCAACGGGCCGGCGTTTGCAGCTGCACCCGCTTGCTGGCTTTGCGCAGACGTTTTTGAAAGACTGCCAATAAGCTGCTGGTACAGAGCTGCTGACACATCCGTTTGGGCATCTTGTGAACCGTTGTACGAATACGATGAGGCCGCGTTTGAAGCAGTTTGCCTAGTATCCGTGAAGGACTCGGGCTGCTGTTGCTGAGCCGGAGGGGCGTAAGAATTGTGCGCCTGTATCTGATTGTGCTGCTGCTGCTGCTGCTCATAGTACACATCATGCGGCTTTTCACTGCCTGGTGGTGACTGTGCTGGACCTTGCCCAGGCTCGGTCAGCAGAGGCTGATCTGTCTGGCTAGGTTTAGGGCGATTGAGCAGATTCAACAGATATGATCTCGTATCCGCCGGAGGGGAGCCATTACCGAATGGATTCGACGGCTGGGCCGCAGCTGGCGGTGGCTGACTCGGGGTCGCTTCCTCATTTTCGGTATTTCCTCTAATCAGGGCGGCGAGCAAGCCACTAGGATCTGCGCCAGCTGGTGCAGGCTGGTGAAGACGAGCGGCTGCCGAGTTCTGGGGTAGACTAGGCTGCTTCTGATGCGGCTGTTCTTTTTCAAACGGCTTCTGCGAGTTTGCTCCAGAGACGCCGCCGCTGAACTTGAGAAGGTTTAGCAAGCTGGCTGTGCGATCCGACGCATTATTGCCACCAGACGGCGGTGTCGGTGCGGCCGGAAGATCCATAGCCACAGGTGAAGGGGCAAGAGAAAATCAAGGCTACAAGGCAATACAGCGCAAACAAGTTGCGGAGCTGCGCTCGGCGTAGCGAGAAGGGTCGTTTTTCAAGTTGTTTGGGTAGAGAAGAGGGAAAAAAAGGTCAGCGGAGGGATAAACTTGGGTGGTCGAAGTCTTGAAAATTAGAGAGCTGTCAAATGCGGTGGCGGGTCGCTGGAGCTTTGGTGCGCCAGTAGTGGCCTAATCACCGCCAACAATCTTAGTCATCCTCTGTTACGGCCCAATGGTGCAACCTTGTCGGTAGGTAGCGGTGGGAGCACATGAGAACCTGGCCGCAACAACTGGTTGCGTTGGGCCTTACATACCTTGGTTTGGGCACCTGGTGGCGTCTTGTGCGAAAGCATCATCAAGAAGTGACTCGATAGCTTCGATTGCTGTAGTATCACAGCCAGGAGCAAGCAGCCAGATACCTACCTTACCTAGGTACCTAGGTAGCCAATGCACGCAAGTGAAGTGCCTGGCTAAAAAGGTAAACTGCACTTGGCACGCCCGATATCCTTCTTAGCACACAACGAAACGTGAAAAATACAAAATGGAGATTCCCATCGTTTAATTCTGTCCCGGTCTTGTTCGAAACGCCTAGCCAGTTCCCTTGCCTAGGTAGGCACCTGAATCCAGGAAGGGCCGTCGCGACGCTGACCATTCTGACTTCGGCGTCTAGCTCTAGGTACCTACCTTACCCGGCAGGTAAGGTAGCATGGGATGGGTAGGTACAGCGGTCAGCCCGCTGTAATAACATTTCTGCAGCGGCAATGGCCGCTGGCTGCCTCCGTGACTGTTGGGCCCTGTGGAGGCCCCCACAGAACCTAGAGAATACAACATCATTACCTCCTCTTCCCTGACAAGTGGTAGCAACACCAGTCTGTCTAGGCCATTTTTATCATTAATTATCATCATTTTATCAAGTCTGACAGACACCAGTCATTAAGACACCAGCCAGAAGGCACCAGCCCGTCAGCAACCAGCCACAGAGCACCAAAACGTCCACCAGCTTCAACGCACCAGGGCCTCGCCCACTAGGACCATCAAGATCATCAGCCAAAGAGCACCAATCATCAAAATCATCAGCGAAAGAGCACCAGCCAGAGCACCAGCCCACGAGCACCAGCCAAAGAGCACCAGCCTGAGAGCACCAGCCCACGAGCACCAGCCCACGAGCACCAGCCAAAGAGCACCAGCCAGAGCACACATTACAGGCCA